>BPLQ01012656.1:1546-11756 GCA_021605075.1 Caerostris darwini | reverse complement strand
TATATCAACATATATAACATATGAGAATATATCAACATATATAACATTATGTGCATATATTCTTAATATATGCACATAACTTCATAGCCTATCGGAATACTCTACATTAAGATACTTATAACATATCGTATCAGACTAACAAAACTTATTTCATACTCTTATCAGAAGATTTTCCATTCCATTAGTTATAAAGACATTAGACATCGGGAACTGCTCTTTTTAAGAATCCATAACGTATTTTCAGAAACTTCCAAAGACATTAAACAATACATTAAAAAGGCGCGAGCCTCTTTGCCTCAATATTCATTTATAAACATATAATTTTATAAATGAATATTAAAAAATAAATTTAATAGATATAATTTGACTAATGACTTCTGAGCTGATGTACTACAAATTCGATTGTTGACTAATCCTCAGTGTCCTGCAGTGCGGGACGGGCATCCCATGAGTGATCTACTCATGAATGGAGGGAAAGGGGCAGCTTCTGTTGTGATGGAGCACCAGTAGGTAGAAGTCTGACTTTGGCTCCGTGACGCTCTTACAGTCATATGAGATCGGGACCTACGGCTTAAAGTGGATTCCGAACCACTACAAACATCCATGGCACCACCGGGTCTCGAACCCGAAACCTGTGGTACCGAGCGCCAGAGAGCTAGCAACTCGACCATTCAGGCCTACAAATTCGATTAAAACACGTATTAAATTAATACAATGTCACAAATCAAATGCTTTTGCTACATACTTACAACATATAAATAGCATTATATATCTGTACATATATACACTCAAGAGCCAAAACATTATGACCACCCCTACATTTTGCAATGAACTCGCTTGGATGATAAGGAAGGCACGTGATCAGGTGGAAGTGGTATTTAACTGCTGCTGGTTTGGTTTGGTTTCGTTAGTCGCTCTACGATCATCTTGTGCACACTTTGGGCTAAACAGACCGGGACCTACAGTTTAACGTGGACTACGAACCACTCATAAGCATCCATGCCACCGCCAGGATTCGAACCTGAAGCCTGGGATACCAAAGGCCAGAGAGCTAGCCACTTGGCCACCAGGCCGCTTTAACTGCTGCTGGATATATATATATATAGCAAATATATATATGGCCAACTCGTTATTGACAGGTGGTCATAATGTTTTGGCTCTTGAGTGTATATGTACAGATATATAATGCCATTTATATGCCTTTTTTATAAGAACTAATTGTGTTTCCCAAAAGTCCCTAGTCTCTCTTTTAATCTCCCAGGCTGCTTTTAATTTTTGTGGGACTAACTAGAATATACTTGAAAATTTAAGTACAAAGTGCATTATTTTCAAGTCTTTGTTTCATTTATTATTTATTATTTTCATGTCTTCAAAAACATTCACTCTAGTACCATCCACAACGCCAGAGAGGTGCAGATATTGTAAGACCGAGGACTGTGGATAATTATCGCAACTTTGTCCCAGGATACACGAAAAAGAAAAAAAAAATTTTGAAAATTTTCTGACATATAGTTATTTCCGAACAATATAATATAGTAAAAAGTAAGCTGTTAATTTGATACGGGATATTACATTAATGCTACAGTTTTTAATCATTTGGTTTGAAATTTGTATTAATCAAGCTCAAATGTAATTAGTTAAATGGTTTTTCATACATTTATGCCTAAAAATGTTTAGTTACAAATAACTGTTGGAAAAAACAGGTTTCCACATTTTAATGTATTATGTAGCAACAACCATTTCTACTTTATTTAGCTCAATTTGAACAATGAATATGCGTTAGCCACTAAATATCATATAAATAAAAAAATATATAGATATTGATCCTCTACCCATGCTGGCACTTTATTGACAAAAGTCTTCTAATTTGCAATGCATTTCAAAACATTGAATAAAGTATTTTCCTAATATTTAAATGTTTCTTTTTTATTATTAAATTAAACTTGGTTCATGTTATAAGCCTCGATTAATCTTTTAACATAATCTGAAAACGTTTAAAAAAATTGTGTATTGTATTATTTTTAAAATTAAAGGTAATATATCACGAAGAAGGCTGTGATATGAACATCCATGCATTGAATTTACTAAAACTCATTATATGTTTATTAACCATCCTAGTTAAGTCAATTTCTAAATCAATACAAATGCTTTGAAAAATTATTGTATACATCGTTTAAAATATATGAATAGACGCAAACCATTTACCACCCTTTTCTATATCGATCAAGAATTTAATTAACTGGATTTCGTATCTTATTTCAAGATGTTCTTTAATTTATTCTTTCAATTTTTATTCAAACCTTTCAGATATATTTGATGGTTCGTTAGTTAATTAAGAAATGCTAATTATATATTATAAGCATTTTCATTGATTTAAATATAAATTGTCAAATGTGCTACTAAAAGTTTAATTTATATGCACAGCATTGTATAAATGAAATATAACTACTCAACATTTAGCTGTACCATTTGAATAACCATTATAATTTAAATATAAATGCAATACTCGTATAAATCACTTTGCTACATGCTATAAACATTATAGTCGTTATGTACATTATAATTTCATTAATAAAATCTACACTATACGAATAACAATTTTTAAACAATGTTATGCATCCTACATCATAAATGAAATTTTTTTTTGACAAATCTATAATAAAATTAAGCACTTTTAAATAATTTTGTATAAGAGTAAAACGTATACATATTTTCAATATTAACAAATAGCAGACTCGGGGATCAGCCGTAATGCGCAAAGCAAGCGAGCCTGAAGATTCATTTTCGAATCTACTGGAAGATTCTTTTGCAATCACTGCTTGCTGAAAAGAGAAAACTCGATGTTGACTTAGATAGCTTGTATAAGCGTCTCGCATCAGTAGTCAGTCAGTCTCGTTAGACTCTTCCGGGTTTTCCCCCATCAATACGCAAATACGAAGCAGTTAACCCTAAAAGCCCTCCTGTAATACAATACTTTTTCTACGTCGCCCATCGGTGTATTGTTCGTTGTATGTATTAGTAGAACACGAGCCTTACCAATGTGCAGCAAAAAAGAAAAACCATGCTATTTTGAAATTTACTCTTTCAAACTTAAATAACTTTCACTCTGGCGTTGTTGTTTACCGAAATTTGTGGGAAAGGCTTCTGAAATTAGTGGTTTCAATTTCTTATTATCCATTTTAACAAACATGTAATAGTTAATCATTGTCTGCTATAAATTTATATTAATGTATTGTTTTTTTCTACAGAATGTCTCAAGTCAATGATTTAAATGAAATTTCTCCAACAAGCAGATTTCTTTTATAAAGAAATTGTTTATTATGTTTCTTATGAAAGTGAATACATCAGTTTTCTTTCTTCAAAAGGAACAGTTTTGGCACACTGAAATAGAATTTTCTGAGAAAGATATATTCTTACATATCGGTAAATTCATATCGGTCTATACTGAAATAATATAACCCAAGCATTTTGGAAAAAAACCTATCCAGGGCTGTCCATAAAATAGAAGAAAAAAACATGAATGTCGTCACATTTAATTAATCAATTTCCGGTATAAATTGATAAGAGTTTATTATTTTTTCTACAGAATGTCTCAGGTCAATGGTCTAAACGAAATTTCTCAAAAATGCAGATTAAGAAAAAATTATTCATTATACCCCTAACGAAAGAGATTAACATCAATCCTTCTACAATAGAAACAGTTTTGACACACTGAAATAAATTTTTAAGAGAAAAATATATTCTGACATATCGGGAAATTCATACAGGTCTATAACAGGGGTGGCCTACCTAAACGATCTTGAGGGCCACTTTGGAAATGCATCATAACTCAATAGGCCGCATATGAAATTATATATGCCCATATTAGATTTGGGCCCACTATAGAAAATTTTTGGAGAGAAAAGTTGAAACATAATGAGTTATCATTATTGTGTTTACTATTATTCTTGTATGTAAACATAGATTATATAATAATAATGATACCAAAACGCACAATACTACGCACATTATTTTACTAGCGTGATATTTGTTTATCCATTCTTTCACTTAGCTTTTGCAAATCGATGCGCGCACATCATGAGTTCGCAGAATATAATTTAATTATTCTGAACTCATAATTGTAAACTCATAAATAAAACAGGCAATATCTGTCCTATATTCGCAAGAATATTATTTTAAAATCAAAGTTAATTTTTTCTCAGAATTTCAATAGTTAATTTTTAAATATATGGATCCACACATAATGTACTTTTTAATGTATCGGTTTTCACTATTATGGCCATTATAAAATAAATATGTCCATAATAAAATATTGACCATTATAAATAAATTTGACCATGATAAAATATTGACCATTATAAAATAAATATATTTTGTAAAAGGGTGATAAATCTGAAGGGCCAGAAAAATGTTCAAGGCGGGCCGCGTGTTGGCCATCCCTGCTATGTACTAAAATAATGCAACCAAAGCATTTTGGAAAAACACTATTTAGAGCTGTTCATAAAATAGAAAGAAAAAACATCCATTATACCCGAAATACTATAGATTATATTCATTTCACTTCTTCAAATGGAACAGTTTTGTCACACTGAATAGAGTTTTCTGAGAAAGACATATTCTTACATATCAGCAAATTCATATGGATCTATACTAAAGTAATACAACCCAAGCATTTTGAAAAAAAAACTATTCAGGAATGTTCATAAAATAGAAAGAAAAAAATTAATTTATTTTTCCGTCGACATAATTCACAGAAAAATAAAAAAAAAAAAATAAACAAACACACATTCCAAAATCCTCACTTCAATTAAAAAATTCCTTCAAAGATTCTTCCAATTAAAATAATGCATGTAAATTGAAATTAGAAACTACAAGTTGCAGAAATGCTTAAAAATAGTAATAACTCCGATGTCAAAAGAAAAAAGAAATTAAAGTAGAAAAAAATAACGCTCAGCCTGATTGTTATTTTCTCTCAAACAGAAAATGGGAAAATTCTCGGAAGCAAATATATGTACGTTTAATAAAATGTTGTCCATAGTTTAAATATCAATAAACTTTGATTGGAAGACAAAACTTTTAAAATACAATACATAAAATAACTTATATAAATGATATTGAAAAAAAATTTTTAGTTGAGTGATAAGCGTATGCATACATTTATCCCTAACTTTTCTGCTCGTCAGGAATTGTTAATTAAACACAAAGTACCTAATGCAAAAAATAAATACCGTAGCCCTTCGTTATATATCTCATTTGAATATTTCTAGTCTTTTTTTAGAAGAAAAATGTCATGAGAACTTGATCAAGTACTTTATTATAGTACGCATTTTCTCTATGGTCCTTAATAAAGAAATTACATCTACTCCCCTTCTTCAAAAGGAACAGTTTTGACACACTGAAATAGAATTTTTTGAGAAAGATACATTCTAAAATATCGGCAAATTCCTATGGTTCCATACTAAAATAATGCAACCTGAGCATTTTTGGAAGAAAAAACACTATTCAGGATTATTCATAAAATAGAAGGGGAAAAGTGAATGTCGTCATAATTCGTAGAAAAAGAAGAAAATAAGAAAACAAACAGTGCATTAAATCCAAAATCCCTCCCACACTTCCAACACGATTTCAGCAAATCTTCAATTTCAATCACCAAGCCCACTTTCTCATGTCTGCAGAAATAAAAACGACATTACTTTGAAGAAAAAAAAAACAGCTGCTAAGGCAACAGAGAAGCACCTGCATGCTGTCCTGTAATGCTAGACGAACAGCAGAGCGCAAGGAGTTCGCGGAAAAAGATGGACGCCACACATAAAAAAAACGACATTCTAAAGGCAGTCGATACAGGGCGGAAAATCAAATTATGATCCCCGGCTCACTCCATCTCCAAGTGCTAATAGCAGGAATCCAACCTCGAAAGGGAAAATATATTAAACGCTCCGGGAAAAGGCATATTTTTCGCCGAAGAGAGGCCAAATCCGTACCGGTAGATTGACGTTCGCTTGGATAGTTTGATAAAGTGCTGTTTTGGTAAGACTGGTGTAAGAATACATCTTTGTTTTCGATCGATTCCACTTATAAAAAAATTATTTCGCGTAATACATACTACTATGCCCAAAAAGTAAGACCAATTTTTTTTTCAAAAGCTCTTTATTTATTCTTCCAAATTTATTTCATCGCCTTCAAAGTAATCCTCTCCGGACACAATGCACTTATGCAAATTTTTTTCCAATCCTCAATGCATGCTAAAAAGTCAGAGGAAGGAATGGCCTTCAAAGCGCGTGACGATTGAATCTCTTCAATCGACTCAAAACGGTCTCCCCGGAATGGTCTTTTGAGTTTAGGGAATAGCTAGAAGTCGCAAGGTGTGAATACGGTGCTTGTGGATCGATATGAATTTCATTTTTGGCAAAAAAGTCACGAAGAATTCATGATATGTGAACTAGCGCATTCAGTGTTTTCAGTACCAATCGAGATTCGACGCTTTTGAAGTCCGAAATGGAATTGACCGATCCTTTTGAAAGTCCAACATCAGCAAGGTCTCTAATTGTAAATCGACGGTTTGCAAGCACCAAATCTTTAACTTTTGGGAGGTTGATGGTCGATCAGACGGCTCTTCGTCTTCAAAGCGTTATCTGCCTTCTTTGAACTGCTTATACCATTTCAAACTCTTCTTTCCGATATAGGAATGCTCACCGAATGCCTAATGCAACATTCTATTCGTTTCCGCAAACAATTCTTTGAGCTGTTTTTTGCTCAATTAATTCAGACATTTCAAAAATTGCCGGAATCTCACAAAGCCAAGCGTAACTCAAACACTAATGAATATTTTGATGTCAAATTTCACACAGATGTCAAGGACAGTGCCAGCAACCTAAAAAAGAAGAACAAATTGAAATTCCATAAGCCCCGGAAATTTTAATTTGAAAATTAGTCTTACTTATGTTTCGAAATTCGCCAGTAGGCAGACAGCCTTGACCCATTATGGGACTGCTGCGTCAATGGAGAAGTAACACATTTACATACATTATTTGTTATGTTTAATGTTTAACTAATTAAAATAATAAGCGTGTTTATTACCTTTTAATTTAATTAAAAGTTTAATTATATGATTTAAAAATTAAATTTTATTCCTAGTTAACCATTTAATATTTTAAATAAATTAATTTTGCATAATCGTAATAAAAATTTTACAAATATTTGGGATTTTTGTTTATAAGAATTCAGTTGCTGTTATTATTTGTTTAGGTTTTTATCAACTTGGTAAAACATAATTACTTCTTGCTAATATCAATTGCACAAAAGTTATCTAGCAATGAAACAAATTGTGAAAAAAACCTTTATTTAGTAATAATAAATATCTATATTGCATGTTTCACATAGTAAATAATTAGTAGTTTAGTTTATTTCTAACTAGTTGTACCAATTAGGGATATGAATTAATAATGAAAGCTAAGAGATAATTAAATAAACTAAACAATCCCCATGTTTGATTAGTATCTATTATCTTTCTAAGCTTTTATTTTTGTCTTCTCGGATATATAACGTGAGGTAGGAAGATAAGAATGGTATTTTGTTTGTCTTAGGAACTTCAAGTATGTTTGAGCTGAATCTCTTGTCTCTGGTAATGCCACTTGGAAAGTCTAAGACCTTCTTATGGATTTCTGAGTAGTATCACTTTTCTCCTTCAGAAAAAAATAGTTTGGATATATTCCTTTACGACTAGGAGATTTAGGAGAAAGGAAATCTACAAAATCTATTTCGTTTCTCGTATATTTCGCGAGTTTTTGCCACGTATTGCAAGCGTCTATTCCCAGAAGACTCTGTAAGAGAGTTCTTTATTGGAGAGCAACAAAATTGAGTTATCAGTTTGTGAAGCATTATTAGATAGGTTGGTATAAGGAACTCGATGCTGGATCTGTTTGTGTATTTCGATTTCAGATAAGTATAACGTAAGAAATGTTTTAAAATAGGTTACAGTTAAAAATAGTTTCAGAAGGGTTTTTAAACTTTTTATAAGACTTGAAAATAGATTTAAAATTGATTTGTAGATTTCTATACACAGAAATCTATTTTTTTTTCCAAATTTGATTAGCTTCTCTTTATATAGAAAATAGAGCATTAGTTTTTCTTGAGACAGTTTCAATATCGCTTAAATTTTTCCTCAACAAATACGACAAAAATTTTCAATTTATAGTATTTATATTAATGGTTTTTTAATAGTAACTATTAAAAATATATTATTAACTATTAACTAATATTGACTATTTAAATATTATTTTGCGGAAATTCAAAATACTTTTAAAATTTAATTCATTTCAATAAAAAATAATCACCAGCTCATTTTGATTATTGCATAAACGTATCCATCTCTTAAAATGAGTATGTAGGTAAACTGATTTTTTAAAAATTATTCTTGCAATTTAAATATTTACTATTAATATTTTATTTTCTAAGAGTCCACAATAAAATATAACAAACTTTAGTATTAAAGTAAATATTCTAAGGCAAAAATTTTAATACACGTTTAAATTAAGGTCTAAAATATTTTTTGCACATCTAATTCAGTATGTGACTTTTTTAAAATCTTTTCTCAAAATCTTGTTTTCCTTATTGAATGGATGGAAAAATATTCAAATAGTATCTCGAATTTAACGAACAGTATAAATATTCATCCACAATTTAAAAAAAGCACGTTGCGCTCAAGAGATCAGGACACGAATTCTTAATAGCGTCTTCATTTCTTCCAGAATCCCAGATGAAAAGTAAAACGAGAGTCCAGAACTCGCATTTCGCATTATTTATCTACTTTGAAGAGTGGAGCACGGGAGTTTTAACGAAAATTTTCTGCGATTGGGAATCGTAGATACAAATTTCTTTCTTTAATCGCCTAAAATTCAGAGCTGAACAATATAAAGTATTCATTTCAGTTTGCGATAGAAATTTAACTACCAAAACAAGTCAACCAAACAAAAATGAAACATTCTTAAGAACTTTTTTTATAGCTAGATCTTCATATAAATGGTATTGTTGGAAATAACTTGAAAGGAACTAACTTATGGTACAATGCAATTGATTAACAAAATTAATAATATGGTTAATTAGTTTCTCAAATTTTCCAATACAGAACCTGAGACTTAACGCATTCGTTTAAGTATGGTGAAATTGGTTATGATAATATTTTGCATCGATTTGATTTGAACTTTTGGAAATATAGGGTGCCAAAAATTGACTTTTACAATATTAAATAAAACTTTCGCTTAAAGAACAGTAACTCGATCTCTAATTAATATATTTTTTTATTTTTTGCACATATCGAAAGAAATACTTTTTCCAAAATTAAAATATATTTTTAGTCAAATTTGTGGAAAAATTTAAGAAATATTAAATATTAAATACCGTTATGATAAAAATAAATTATAACATATTAAGGGACGTTACGTTGTCTTTCTAATGTCGTCAATACTTAAGATATAAATTTTTTAACTAATTATTAATAAAACTATTACTATTTATGAAAATTTACGAAATATTCAATAAAATGTCAATTAGGGACTCCTTTCCAAGTTAAAAGAAAATGTTGTTATTGTTGTTACCAATGACTTTATTGGAATTCAATCTATACAAATTTGGCCACTTACCGTAGAAACAAAAAAAATTATATAAGCAAATCAAAATTACAAAAGGAATAAACCAGACATTCTTAACAAAAACAACCAAAGGAACTTAAAAACAAGTTAAATATGCTAAGGATAAAAATTTAAAAAGCTAGAATCAACGTAATAAACGTTCGTGTGATCATAATGAGTCCATGTGGGTATAACTTCAAAAAAACATTAAGTATTAGTAACAAATATTTGATATGAATAAAAAGTTAAATTACTACATCGTTATTGCAAAAAAAGAGGAGAGTCTATTAAAATATTTGTAGAATTAATTAAGAGAAAAATAATTATAAAAAAAAATATTAAACTAATATTAAATAATGAGTTAATAGAAAGGAGATTACTTACGAATTAATTTTACGTTATAAACCTTTAAAAATGTCACCAATTAATACTTATATTGCTTCATTACTATCAAATTCTTTCTATTTAATCTAATTTAACTGTTTTAATGATTACACTTAACACAATCTTCGTATTTATATTATTTTTAAAATTTAAAATAATCTTATTAAAAGAATTAAAATACTAAATAATTAATCTTTTAT
>BPLQ01012655.1:0-50643 GCA_021605075.1 Caerostris darwini | reverse complement strand
ATTCTATAAAAACTCCCGTACCCAAAACCTGTATAATAACAGCGCCAGTGTAAGTGACACTCGGCCATTTAGACCCCTGGAAAATAGTAATTTAAACAAAAAATAATAGTATTTTAATTATTTATTCCAAATTACCTACTATATATTTTATAACAAATAAAATGAAAGATAATAAGGTTACATTTCATAACATAATATTAAGTATTGTTAATATATGTGTCTGGTACTTTAAACACAGCTTAAGAGTATATTAGAAGCTTGGATTATCAAATATCAGTCCAGAGACAGATACTGTAGATTTCTGTCTGCCGGCTGTAATCAGATGCGAACTGGCACCCGCTGTCGATTGCGATGGGTGACGAACGAAACTTCTGATTACGAGAGCCCTATCCCTTTCTGAGCAACCATTTGTCCCATTCACTTATATCCATCACGCAGCCTCACAAATGCATCTGATGGCAGGACCGGTTGCCGATTAGGGGGGGAGGGTCATATATTTTCCTATGATAAATGCATCGCGCACCTTCATTCCATCGGAAATGGATGATCTTGGACAGTGCGGAGAAACGACGCTGAATTCCTATTTATTGAAATGGCGCATAAAAGTTATGCGGGATAAACTTAGCTCTGCATTGCTGAGTTTGGTATGATTCATGTGGATTATAGTAGTTTGAGAATTCTATTATAATGAGTGACAATAGTAGGGCTTTTGTGTGTTAAAAGGACCACAATATATTTATTCTGTTGACAGATATATTAAAATATTGTTGTCCTGTTCATATTTATTTGCTTAGTAAATTAAAATAAATTTCAAATGTGACGAGAAAGTTAAAAAAAATGTAAAATATTTAAAATTTATTATATTTAATCGATCTTCTTGAATTTAACGAGAATCTTGCATCCATAGTTAGGCTGTAAAAAGAAAATACCGAAATCCCCATGACACAGCTTAACTCTGGATACAAGACTCTCTTATGGGGGTTTTCGGAGGAGGGGGCCCATAAAAGTCGTCGCAATGTCTCTGTTTTCTCACTTTTCAAGCGGCCTGGTGGCCAATTGATTAGAGCCTTGGCCTTTGGTACCACAGACTACAGATTCGTATCCTGACGGGGACATGAATGTTTGTTAGTGATTCGGAATCCACGTTAAACTTTAGGTCCCTGTCTGATTAGCCTAAAGTGTGCACAAATAATATTTAAAGTTAGACAATATAATAATTAGACAATTGTTAACAATATAATATTTAAAGTTAGAGGAAGTGGTGCATGTTTGAGATTTCTAGGAATATTTTCCCATGATTTTAAGCACAATGAACATTCGTTTAGTTATAATGCTTTAATAATTTAGTCATATTCTAGATAAATGTTTACTTCAAATTTAATGTTTTAAAAACGAAAATTAAAAATAGTTAACAATCAAAATGACTATCTTAAATTTATAAATAAAAAATGTCTTACATTCATATCTTGTAAGGGATTGAATAAACTAATAAGTTCTTTGTATAACTCTAATAAGAGGGAAATTCGAAAGCGAATTTACATATTCTAAGCAAATGTGTAATACTTCCTTTGTATTTAAAAGGAAACCAAATTAGGTGATATCATGAAACAAAATATATTGTCTCATTAGAAACTGAAGAAAATACCGGTTAGAAAATTATTAGATATTAAATTTTGTTGCGCAAATCGCGCAAGCCTGTTTTGCATCCTTCAAAGGAAACCAGCCTTGTCACTCGAATAATAATTACACGATGTGCATGACTTTAGTTAAACTGGTTTGCACCGGAGAAAAGTTATGCTACCACAAAATGTGCTGCACTATTGGTTCTCGCAAAATGAACGATAGAATTGCCAATGCATTTAATTTGCAGAGAATAAGTATCGTACTTTCAAATAATCATAAGAACATTGTTTGAATGGCAAGGGCGGTTTGTTTCAAGTAGATGGCAACGAAACAAATCTGTCTTATTAAATCTTTAGAGATACCAGGGGGTCAAGCAGATTATACAAACGTATGTAACATTCCCGTTAATTCCATACAATCTATGCAAACCATCATTACTATTCCGCACTATATTCTTTTGTAATTTTTTTACAACATAAGTACAAAAAAGTACAAAATTTTTTTCTTCTTATTTATAATTTATTAATAACGTAATATTTTAACATTTATTTTTTTTAATATAACAATGAATCACGGCCACGTAAAAAAAAAATAAATAAATAAATAAAAAGTCTTCCAGAATTTTTTTAAAGATTATTAATGCATTTTGTTTCATTAATCGTACTGAATATAACGAAATAAATGACAGAAAATACTTTTGTTAGTTTTTGATAAACAAAATATATGAATACATAGCTTTTCTCATTTAGAAGCTTGAAGCACAATTTGTATTAACTATTAGAATAGTTATTACAGTATTTTCATCAAAAAAATATAGTTGTATGAATATTTCTCGTATTATTAATACTTTTTTAATTTGTGAAGATTACTTTTGCTTTTTTTATATATAAATATATAATATGAAATCGTATTTTGCATTAGAATTTATGAAGCTTGTAAGTTTAGAACTAATTTTTTGAATGTTTATATTTCGATAAATCTTACATTCTGTCCATTTTTTTTCGGATTGAAAATATATTACTGAAGAAAGTTTTAGGTTATACTCAGTAATTATAAAATGTATTAATTGTTAATTACAATAACCTAATTAGTTTTAATATCAACATTTTCATAATATTATTATATAAATAAATGAATAAATAAAATTATATAAAAATATATATCATAATAATTATTATATGTAAATTTAGGAAATTAAAATAAAAATTATTTAATTTTATTTTCTCAAATAAATAAATAATTTTTCTATTATTTACATGAAATAATTATTAAATTTTTTTTATTTGAAAATTAATCATTTTATATGATTTTTATAGAAATTTGAATCAAAATAACATTTTAATAATTAATAATTCAAAGATTTTTTTTATATAATTTTTTTATTCTTGTGAAAAAAATTCTAATTTATCGTAAAAAAATAAAATTATTTCAAATAAATAGAGGGAAATAATACATCGTGTTCAGAAATTAAATAATATTTTAAGAAATGTCTTTGGAGAATTCGTGATAATCTACATAATTTTTATTTAAATTAATATCACAATAACATTTTTATAATTATAAATTTAGACAATTTTTCGATAGATCAAGTAATGTATTATTGGGAAAAAAAAAGATTCTACATGATCTCAAAAAAGAAAAAAAAGAAAAAATATTTCAAATAAACAGAAAGAAAAATGGATACCATATTTAATTTTTCAAACAACTAGAGCGATTCTAAATTAGATGTTTATGACTAATTCAAAACATTTTACTTCTTTTCTTTCCCAGAAATCATCACGCATCATCAGCCTCGGATTCACAGTGAAGATTATTCCCGTTTCGGCGAATGATTTCCATTTCACCCTTCGAAACCCGATAGGGCATGAAGGAAAAAAAAAAAACACCCCCCCCCTCGGCGTTAACTCCTCTTTTAGTGCCATTTTTCGTCCCCTGTCATGTTTCCTGGAAGCCAAGAAACAAAAGAAGACACGAGAGAGGAAAAAAGAGATAAAAATGAAAACCTTTCCAAGAATATTCCGCGCTGGGCTAATAACACGAGAAAAGTGAAGCAAGCACAAAAAATTGTCAGAGAGGGGAGGCAAGTAATCTTTCTTGTCAATTCAACGTCTCCCAGCTACCAAAAAGAAAAGATTGCCAGCTGGAGTGGCCATTAATATTCCTGCGTTAAGTGGCTGAGGCCAATAATGTAATGGGACACAGAGAACAAGGAACCAGCAGCGGACACGGCCATGTATTGCCTTCATTCATCTAGTAGTTAGTAATTCATTAGTCATTCATCTTCAGTAGCCTCGTGCGGAGATTACTTCGAGATTTCCCCTCCTCCTCACACATCACAACCACCCCTTTTTTCCTTTCCCCCCTCTTTCGATACTACACATTAATAATGGTCTAATCATTCGATTCCCACCCAGGGCGACCCCACATTGTTGTTCCATTTTTACGCGGCCTTCTTTATTCTCGCAGCCTATTTACCGCGCACGTCAGATGGTGCATCAAAATAAATTAGTTCTCGTTGCTGCAGTATTTGTGACGCAAAATCAGTCGTCGACTTTTTTTCTTGCTTTGTTATTACTCGTTCTTTCGGAAGTAAAGGGACTTGTGGAATGGCTAATAAAAACGTGTCAAAAAAACTTTTCAATTTTGTTCGGAAAAACGGAAAGAGAAATTGGATTTTTTTTAGATTGGATTCTTATAAGTTTGGTGCTTAATAACTAATAACTGAAACTCTTTTCTTATTCCAGACAGGTATATTTAATATGATTAATATCAGAAAATTTAATTAATTACTTGAGAAAATATTTGTGATGATATATAGTGCATTTAAATATATTAAACCTATGTAACTTTAAGTAAAAAAAAAATATATAGCTTTTGCTTTATTTTTTTGTGAAGTATTTTACAAATAATAACTATCGTTTATAAAAACAGCAGGTGAATGCTTGTTAAGAATTAATAGTTTTTATTTATAAATGTATTCTTCCTTTGAATAAATATTCGTTTTGTTTATAATGTTTCTTTTAACATATTAAATTTATAAAATTTTATCACTTTAAATAACTCTAAAAATTAATAAAAGAAATAAAAAACTAAATCACACGGATAATAACATCTAATATATCATGTTGCCAAAATTTTTTGGTAAATATTTCACGTAAAGTTATTATTGAATCTACTTATATCTCAATTAATTTAAAATGCTTTTAAATTTCATGTAACTTTTTACTAAAATTAGTGAAAATGAAAATTTTTAGTATTCCGGCCAAACCGATTAATTTTAGAAAACTAATTAATTTTCAGTTTCAAATTAAGAGCTGGTAATAAAATCATGCAATTTTTCTTATTACATAGTATATTTGAATTATTTAAAGTAAATATATCTAGGCCTTCATTATTCTTGATATTCTTTTCTAGAAAATTAATTTCGGTAAAGATTGCAGAGTAAAAACTAAAAAAAAAAAAATCATAGAGATAGGTGCAAAAATATAAAATCCTATATAATCGTTTATTTCCGATCTCTATTACACATTAAAAATAATTGCGATGAAAACGAATTGTTATTAAATATTAACTTTTTTTAAGGAATCAAATCATAACAAGGCATTGGAAGTGTTATAAATAAATTAAAAATTTTTTTACAGAACATTGGTGCCTACAAAAAGAAATAATAAAAAGTCAATGATGTTGCTATCGAAAAGCATTCGAACACAACATTAATACTGCTTTAATACATTTGATTATTCTTAAAGTAGTATTTATTTAATTAAAAAATGATTGATTGAATATTTTCTTTATTTTTGGTTATGCAATTAAAAAGAAAAAATATCCTATAATTTTAAATTGTTTGTTCTTTTAAAGTTATTATTTTTTTTTATAATAAGCACACATTCTAAATTATAAACAATAAAAATCGTTTGCTTTATAATATTATATATAGAGATAAATATTACAGAGTGTTTTTGAAGTGATCTAACGATATTATTTAAATGGTATTTGCAATCAATATTGTTTTCTGCGTCTCAGCATTTTAATCATGCCATGTAGCAAAAGATTTCAAAATTGATTTTCACTTATATCTATTTTATCCACTTATATCCACGTTAAGCATCAGTATTACGTCTATTTTTATACACTTTTTTTTACTAGTGACTAATGTGTTCTGTGACTTTCGGCTCGATAAATGAATTAATTTTTTGCCTCTGTTTATCTAAACAAAAGATGTTTCCGCAAAATCTCTGAAAAACAGTATACTGCGGAAGTGCCTTTTCCCAGAATGAGATTGCCAACAAAGCAGAGAAGAGCAGATTTCTTATTTTTCGCCATCCCGTACCTATGAGAAGCAAGATAGAGACAAGAACTAAATTGAATCCAAAGTTCTGGAGCAGAACTTTTCTTCGTTCTTCTCATCCAAGTCTTGCAAACTCCACCCATCTGTCTCAGGTCTGCAAGGGAGGAGATCCGGGCCAACAACCTAATTGATGTAAAACATCTGAATGAACATGACTTTTTGATGCTCTACCTGAGCCAGCAAGTGCAGTTTGACAATTCCTTTGAAGCGTAAAGTTATTTATCTAAAAGTCAACTGTCGAGGGAAGCCCTTGAGAATATTTAGTTCTCGAGTAACATGAATAATTGATAAACGCTGAGAATTTTTTCCCCCTTGTGAATAACGCTATATACAATCCGAATGAAATTTGGGAGGCACAAGTGCACATCAAAGGTGGTGTGGGCTTTCCTTGCTGAACAGGTGCGTGTTGCTTTTTTTTAGAATGTGCATGTAAACCTGATAAGTTGGAGAGAAGAAACAAAAAAAAAAAAAAGTGGGTACAAAAGATAGTGAAAAGTTCCATGCCGGAGTAAGTTTCCATAAGAATGTTGAATCTGCTTAGTTTTTACATGAATTCCCTTAGAAATGGATAAAAGTTGTAGCATTCACAGATTGAAATATTTTGTAATGCTCAGGAAAAAAAATGATCAATTTCTAGGACATAATTATGCATATTATTCAGTTTTATGAATAATAAAAAAACTGATTTATACAAATTTCTACTGAATTTTTCTTTTTATGTGTATATTTAATTAATATGAAATGATGTGAATTTTTATCAAAAATGTAGTTATCTACTAGCATAAGAACAAATTTTTGTAAGCATGATAAATTATAACAAATAAATTCACTATGATTTGCTTATAAAAATTAATTAAAAAAATCGGTATTATATATTTCATAATAAAAGAAATAAATTGAAACAGTAATTTTATTGAATGAAGAAATGTTCTTATGAAACGATAAATTAAAGTTTAAACAATCTTATAAATCTCTAACAATATATCTAAATACCAAAAGCTAAAGTATGAAAAATAATTTTTTTTTATTTTTGTTATTAGGTACTACTATCAATCAAATTAAAAGAAATGAAGTGGAAAGATTTGCATGAAACATTAATTTTACACGGAACATTTTACAATGATTAAAGTTGAAAAGCAAGCTTATATATAGCAAGCAAGAATAGCGGCACCTATAAACAGGGCACAATTTGAAATAAAAAGATGAATTTTTCATATGGAATTTACTTTAGTTTAATTTTTTCAACGTCTTTTATTATTATTTGTGCACTATTTAATCACCTCAGGCACCATGGATGTACATTAAAAGTCTTACATAGGTAAGTGGTAACTATAACTTATTGTATTTATTTATTTATTCTTATCTTTATTTTTATTTTTTCTTGGTATCTTATATGATTATAATGTAGAAAATATGTAAATTGTAATGTAAAAAATATATATACATATATATAATGATGGAATATAATATCCCATGCCAGTTGTGGTGTTATAGCACTGGTTATCTGGCTAGAAATTGAATTCTTTTTCACGATATTAAAGAAATATGTATATGAATACATCCACTGTGTTTGGATTCTTTGGAACAGTTGTTGCCGGAAGCTACAATTTCATGAAGACCAACATTTGGTCACACATGGGCCATTTAGTAAAACTAGAGATCTCCAGACAACTATAACGCCCAATACTACTTTTTCAGAAGACATTCCAGTTTCTATTTACACCAGAGTTACAAAATGAGCAATTACGAATCGATGGAACAAAAAATGCTACTTTATCCTTAAATATAAAATTATTTCAAATAAATAGAGGGAAATAATACATCGCGTTAAGAATTTAATTAATATTTTAAGAATAATTTGTGATAATCATGTAACTAATAGTGCTAATTATTAACATCACTTTAAAAAAACCTTATGGCAAAAATAAGAAATTAAATTAAAAAATTCTTTATTTTTATTTGTACAAATAAATAAATAATTTTCTATTATTTAGATGAAACAATCATTAAAACTTTCTTATTTAAAAAAATTGATTATTTCTACATAATTTTTATTTAAATTTATATTTCAATAACATTTTAATAATTACTAATTGAAATAGTTTTTGATAGATTAAGTTTTGTATTATTGAGAAAAAAATGCTAATTTATCTTTCATTACATAAAATTCTACAATAAAATATAATAATAAAATATAATAAATAATTCATAAAAAAAAAATAACTAGAGGGAAAAAAAAATGGACACAGCATTTAATATTTCAAACAAGTATAGCGATTCTAAATTAGGTGTTTAGGGCTAATTCAAAAACATTTTCCTTTTCTTTTACTTTTTCAGCAATCATCACTCATATTCAGTCTCGGATTCACAGTTTCCCGGTTTCGGCGGAATGATTTCCATTTCACACTTCGAATTCCGATGGGCATGAAGAAGTAAAAAAAAAACAAAATAAAAACTCACCATCCCCTCGGGGTTAACTCCTCTTTTTTAGTGCCATTTTCGTCCCCTGCCATATTTCCTGGAAGCCAAGAAACAAAAGAAGAGACGTGAGGGAAAGAAAAGAGATAAAAAATGAAAACATTTCAGAAAATTCCGTGCTGCGCTAATAACACGAGGAAAGTGAAGCAAGCACAAAAAATTGTCTGGGAGGGGAGGCAAGTAATCTTTCTTGTCAATTCAACGTCTCTCAGCTACCAAAAAGAAAATATTGAAAGCTGGAGTGGCCATTAATATTCCTGCGTTAACTGACTGAGGCCAATAATGTAATGGGACACAGAGAACAAGGAACCAGGCCATGTATTGCCTTCATTCATCCAATAGTTATTTGTCACAAGTTACGCTTCAGTAGCCTCGTGCTGTGATTACTCTGAGATTTCCCACACATCACAACCACCCCTTTTTTTTCCTCTCCCCCTTTCGATACTACACATTAATAATGATCTAATCATTCGATTCCCACCCACGGCGACCCCACATTGTTGTTCCATTTTTAAGCGGCCTTCTTTATTCTCGCAGCCTATTTACCGCGCACGCAGATGTTGCATCAAAATAAATTAGTAGCAGTATTTATGACGCAAAATCAGTCGTCGACTTTTTCTTTGATTTGTGTTATTCATTTTTTCGGAAGCAAAGGGGCATATCGAAGGGCCAAAAAACACGTGTCCAAAGAATTCAATTTTGTTGGGAAAATGGAAAAAAGAAACGTGATTTTTTTCATTCGATTCTTATAAGTTTCGTGATTAATAACTAATAGGTGAATCTCTTTTCTCACCCCAGACAGGTGTATTAGATATGATTAGTGTAAGAAATTTTAATTAGTTACATTAGCAAAATATTTGTAATGGTATACATAGATTTTTGTAATGATATTTATAGATTTTGATTGATTTTTTATTGTGTGAATGTATTACAAATAACAATTATCGTTTATAAAATCAGTGTCGCTTGTTAAAAATAAATAGTTTTTATTCTATATAAAGATATTTTTCTTTAAAATAAATATTCGTTTTGCTTTTTAGTGCACTATTTAACATAAGTAATCTATAAAATTTTATCTCTTTAGTAATTCTAAAATTTAATAGAAAAAAAAACATCCATTATAGATTTACGACAAGTTTTCAAACATTTGTGAAATTTTTTCATTTAATATCATTATTAAATCTACTTATATCTCAATTAAGGTAAAATGCTTTTATATTTCATATAGCCTTTTTTTTAAAAGTAGTGAAAAATGATAATTTTTTATCATCTCATTTAATGAAACTATTTTATTCTCAGTTTCAATTTCAGGGCTTTTATTAAAATCATGGAATTTTTCATATTACCTAGTATATTTGACTTTGTTAAAATAAATAACTCTAGGCCTTAATTATTCGTATTATATTTATTCGAAATTTGTCTTTCTAGGTGAGAGACAAATTTCGATAAAGATTCCAAGGTTAAAACTTTAAAAAAAATCATAGTAATCTCTGCAAAAATATAAGATCCCTCATAATCGGGTGAATTTTATCGGGTGAAATAATAACAAGCCATCGAAAGTGCTATGAAAAAAATTATTACAGAACGTTGGAGGGTTTAAGAAAGAAATGATAAAAAAATAATTGATATTGTTATCCAAAACATTCTTACTCAATATTAACACTGCTTTAATACATTTGATTATTCTAAAAGTAGTATTTATTTAATTAAAAAATTATTAATTGAATTAGTTCTTTATTTTTGGTTATGCAATTCATAAAAAAATTATCATATAGTTTTAAATTATTTTTTTAATAATACTTAGACAGTCTAAGTCTATAAAAAAATTTTTCAGTGATCTAAAGTTTTATTTTTTTAAATGGTATTTCCAATTAATATTTTTTTCTGCATCTCAGTATTCTAATCATATTATTCAACAAATGATTTCAAACATGATTTTTTAATATTTGACATTTAATTTGCTTTAAGTATCTATATTAGATAAATTTTTGTGTACTTTGTATTTTACTAGTTACTAATGCATTCTGTGACTTTCGGCTCGGTAAATGCATTAGTTTTTTGCCTCTGTTTATCTAAACAAAAGATGTTTCCGCAAAATCTCTGATAAAAGTCTGCGGCGGAAGTGCCTTTTCCGAGAATAAGATTGCGAACAAAACAGATTGGGTCAGATTGCTTTTTTGCTATCCCATACCTCTGAGAAGCCGGCTTGAAACAAGAACTAAATTGAATCCAAAATTCTGGAGCTGAACTTTTCTTCATTCTTCTCATCCAAGTTTTGCAACTTCCACCCATCTGTCTCGGGCTGCAAGGAGGAGATCTGGGCCAACAACCTAATTTATGTAAAAACATCTGAATAAACATGACTTTTTGATGCTCTACCTGAGCCAGCAAGTACAGTTTGACAATTCCTTTGAAGCGTAACGTTATTTATCTAAAGTCAACTGTCGAGGGAAGCCTTGAGAATATCGGAGTTCTCGCGTAACATGAATAATTGATAAACGCTGAGAATTTTTTTGCTCCCTTGTAAATAACGCTATATACAGTCCGGAGTGAAATTTAGGAGGTACAAGTGCATATCAGCGAGGTGGTGTGCTTTCATTGCTGATACGGTGCGTGTTTTTTTTTTTTTTTTTGTTTTTTTTTAAGGAATGTGTAGGTAAACCTGATAAGTCGGAGTGAAAAAGAAACAAAAAAAAGGGGGATACAAAAGATACTGAAAAAATTCCACGCCAAAGTTTCCATAAGAATGTTGAATCTGCTTAGTTTTTACATAAATTACCTTAGAAATGGATAAAAGTTGCAACATTTACACATGGAAATATGTTCTTGATATTCAGAAGAAAAAAATCAATTACTAGGAGATAATTATATATATTATTCAGAGTTTAAGGATTAAAAAAACTGATTTACATAAAATTTTTATTGATTTTTCTTCTCATATGTATAATTAATTAATATTAAATGCTGGGAATTTATATCAAAAATGTTATATATTAGTATAATGTTAAATAATTATAAAATTAATAAAACTATCAATAGTAAATATTTTAGAATAAAAGAAATACACTCACAGAATAAATAAAAAAAAAGTTTTTAATAAATAAAGAAATTTTCTTATGGAACCATAGATATAAGTTTAAAAAATAAAACTTTAACAATATACACAAATACCAAAATTTAAAAACTGAAAATGTTTTTTTTTTTTTTTTTTTTTTATATTTTCGTTATTAGGTACGACAATCAATCAAAATAGTAAAAAATGCAGAGGAAAACTTTGTAACAAACCTGAATTTTGCATAGAGGTAAGACATGGAACATTTTACAAATGATTAATACTGAAATGGAAGCTTATATATAACAACCTAGAAAAACGCCACCTAGAAATATTGCAAAATGTGAAATAAAAAATAAATTTTTAAAATGGAATTTATTTTAGTTTTTCAGCGTCTTTAAATTTTTTATTTATTTTTTAGCGTCTTTTGTTATTATTTAAGCACCATTCAATCTTATCGGGTACCATAAATGTACAATAAGAGTCTTACTGTGGTAAGTGGTAAAAATAACTTATTATATTTAATTATTCTTATCGTTATCTTTATCTTATATGATTAAAATGTAGAAAATACGTAAATTAAAACATATATATACATAATGATGGAATATGATATCTCATTATGAAGAAAAGATTAGTTTAGAGAAATGAAGGAAGGAACTTTAGAAAATGCCTTCGTGTAGATAAAATTTTTGTTTAATATAAAGATTAAAGGTCACAGGGTAAAGTATGCGCTAGAAGAGCCATTTCAAATGTGAATGGTGATACATTAATATCTGCCTTGTATTGTCTACCCAGTTTATAAGGCAAGCATGTAAATTGCACATGCATTCTGTCTTATTATGTATCATTGTGTCATTTTATGTGATGGAGTTCGATAGCTATTGCACTTTGTCAGTAAAATAAGAAAATGCCAGTGCTGTTGTTATAGCACTGGTAGTAGGTGAACTGGCTAGAAGATGAATTTCTTTCGAGATATTAAGGAAAAATGTGGAAAGGATGCATCCAATGTGCAATAGTTACTGCGGGAAGCTACAATTTCAAGAAGAAAGGCATTCGATCACACACGGGCCGTTATTGAAATTAGAGATTGTCACATGATTATAACGCCCAATGCTACTTTTTCTGAAGATATCCCAGCTTCTATTAACACCAGTGTTGCACAATGAACGATTTAGAATCGATTACCGGAGTGATAGCTGCAAGCTAGAAGCCTTGTAGCTTTCATGTGACTAAATCCGAATTTTCCGCCATTTATAATGTAAATGATGTAAAGTTAGACCTCATTGGCAGAATGGAGATCTGTTTTGCTCTCAGATGAAGCCCTTTCTGTCTTGGGGCTATGATGATCATATGCCCGTTAGAAGAAGTCCAAATGAGAGTTAGGAGCCAGTCTGTCTGCTTTGAGGACAAGCAGGTTTCACAACAGGAATTATGTTATGGATAACAATTTTCTATGATAACAGAAAATTTATGACGTCATATCCGGTTTACGAAAAAATCCTTTATTCGAAACATGAACATAGCTACTAAAGAAATAGTAATGAGACATTAAGTAACTTTAGCAACTTTTTTGCTAGCCATGTGGTAACTTTAATAGACCTATGCAAATTTATTTTAGTACTTGCATAAGTTTACATAGGAAGATAATCGAAGTGGAAGGAACGGTACCAGGCCTCTGATTTGGGAGTCTGGGTCCTGTTTCATGTCCACCACGATTTCCAGATCTGACCACTTTAGATCTCTTCCTATGGGGCCATCTAAATGAATTGGTTTATCGAGACCCAGTTGCTTCAGAAATGGACTTAGTTGCTCATCTCCATAGTACTTTTGGGTTTGTGGACACTACAATGATAGAAGGTGTACACTCAACCATTCCAACGATGTGCGCATGCCTCCATATGCGCAAGGGACATTTTGAACATCTTCCTATTTAAAATTATGAAAATAATAATGTTCATGTTTCGAATAAAGGTTTTTTCGTAAACCGGACATGACGTCATACATTTTCTCTTCATTTTTCTCGAAAACTCTAAATTACAGAAGTGCAGTTCTTTGGGCATTTTTTTATGGATTTCAAACAACGAATCTGGCTGTGCAGAGTTTATCCGGTCTTTGCTGGGACACCCTATATATCTATGTATATACACTTGTATAATTTGAAGAATCTGTATGATGTGTTGTTTGCCAAGGTATTTAATTATAAAGTACCTTTTACTGTTTCTCCACAAAAGAGAATAGTGTGAAGCATATTTCTATGAATCTTATTTTAGAATGCATTTATGATGACCGCATGCATTTGTAAGTTCCAGAGAAGAAGCATAATTTTAATTTTTATCGGAACCTCCATACAAACTTAAGTATTACAGTATAGCGAGTGCGGCAAGACCTATTTCAAGGCAATAAAAAATATCCATTTCAGAGACAATGCGGTAATGCCTATACTCAAAATACACAATCGCCTCCCGGTTAGACCGCTACAAAGTTAAATTCATGAAATACAATTAGTTCAAAATTGTATAATTTATATTAATGAAATTATTCACAGAATTCAATATATTGTATATATATATATATATATATATATATATTCATAGAATTCAATATATTGTAGATATATATATAATATATATTACAATATTTAATTTATGAATAATTTCATTAACATAAATTATTTGTTTAATTTAACTAACTGTATTTCATATATATATATATATATATTTATAACTGCTATACACAATATGACACTTTATAATTGAGATGCCTATGAATATTACAAGAGCTTTTCGATATTGATGTAAAACTGTTCTGTACTTCCCGAATACTTAAAACGATAAGTATTCCATCATTACATTAAAAATATTTTAATAAAATATAGTTTTGTAAATTTATTTTCACATTTACATCGCAAAATTAACACCAAAAATGCAATACTTCCATCAATTAAAATCGTATAATTGTAAAAAAGGATTAATCAAAAATTTAAATTCCAATTCTATTAAAATAGCTATACATATTTATTTCTTTTAAAACAAAATTATATTTTTTTAAATATGGTAATCCATTATGTCACTAATCTGATAAAAATATATATGACAAATAAATAATTAAAAAAATGATCTGAGTATACATTATTTATTACATTAATTTAATAACCTGCTAGTCAAACATACTCAGCAAAGCAAAATGTGGCTTAAAATGTTATATTTTAAGTTCCACTCACCGTTGTCTGAATTTTACTTATCCTCTTACCGTAATTTCTGAAAAGGGTCTTACGAGTTAATTTTCGGTGGCTTTAGTCATGAGTGCTAAGAATTTTATCAAATAACTTTAGATGGAACGCAAACAAAGAACTTGCAGTAAAAGCAAAGACTAACGCTATTAATCATTCTTTTGTGTATAGAGGACTAATTTATGTAAAAAACCGGCGCATTTTTATGAAGTATTCATTAATTAAGTTACTATTATTATCTTTCACTGTTGTTAATTCTAAGGGCGTCAGAAAAAATATGTATTTAATTTTTTTTTACGAAATAAACCCTCATTAAGGAAATTAAAGTCATGGTTATGTATGTATATAGTAACGCTTACATGTTTCATACTCTTTTCTAGATGGAAATTCTAACTGTGCACCCAACCTTAAATGTCGTGATATATCTTCGCCATCTAGTCTAATCTTAAGCGCTTTAGAACGCTGGGTTTAACTAAAGGTTAGTGCTTAGTGAAAGTACTAAAAAGGATTTCATCAATTAAGTCTCCAGGCATAGCCAACTTATTTCAGGATGCTAATTTTTCTTAAGTCGTTAGCATAAAAGAAAATTGAAAAAAAAAACGCTTTATTAATTCTGTTTCTTAACAAAGGGTCGTGTTTATAAAAAATCGATGTACATGCTGCAATAATAAAATGATGACATTATCTTTAAAATAAGCATTTTTTAATACTTTTTTTAAATTTGTATTACTTGAGATTTCTGTTAAAGATAATTTTTAATCTTTACATATATAACAAAGAAATAAGTGCTAATTATTTTGTAATGAGATGTAAAGTTAACGAAAGATATTTTTATAGTAAATATACTTTTAATACTAAAGCTATTGAAAATCAAGATAGTTGTTATAAATTTCAAAAACAAAGTATTAACAAAATAAAATTTAAATGAAAAAAAAAATATTTTCCGAAAGTTATTGTTTTATTAAAACAATGTGAAAATTAATTTTCATTAAAAATTTTTATTCTCCGAAAGAAATCTATAATTGAAACTAAAAATATTGTTGCTCGTTTAGTTCGCATTTTATGTTGTTTGTTGTTTCTTATCCCACTTGGCTGGCCAAGCCCACGAGCCCATATGGACTCATGATTGAAGGGGAAGGAAGCAGCTTCTGTTGTGATTGGAGCACCCGTAGGTAGAAGCCTGATTTTTGCTCCGTGACGCTCTTACAGTCGTAGAAGACCGGGACCTACCGCTTAAAGTGGATTCCGAACCACTGCAAACATCCATAGCACCACCGGGATTCGAACCCGAAACCTGTGGCACCGAGCGCCAGAGCGCTAGACACTCGGCCATTCAGGTCCCAAATTTGCCAACGGCACGCAGTGTTCCCAGGTTGTCACCCACCCAAGTACTGACCGCGCCCAATGATGCTCAACTTCGGTGATCTAACGAGAACCGCATGGTATATATTCAGCATGGTACGGCCGTTGGTCGCATTTTATAAATACAGTATCCCTATCAAGATTTCTTAAAAATAAAAATAATTTATCAGAATACAATAGAAAACAATGATACATTTTTTATTCATTAAAATAATATTATTTGCAGAAAAAGCAAATCCAAACATTAATTTGTCTTTACCTAGTAAAATTCGACATGCAAAGTTTAATTAAATGATTATAAAAAAAAATGATTTAAATTAAAAATTTTTAGTATTGCTATTGATATTAAATTTCATTGTTGATTCAAATTTCTTTGTTTTATTTCTCCTAAAGTGTTACTTCCGAAACCTAGCATTTCGTTGTTGTTGTTACCATTGTTAATCATTCTTCTGTTTTTTACGCTATCATTTTTACTGTGACAAATATATGATTTCCTTTCTGAAATAACACATCAAATATTTATATTTAAATTCTGGCTCTTTTCATCGTTTTTCAATAATGAATCATTAACTTAAAAGATTAACGAGAAATATGCAAATATTTAAATCATTTGCAACCGCATAAACTTGATGAAATATTCTATTCTAATTAAGGTAAATTCACATAAATTATTTGATTAAATGTATTATATAAAGTGTTTTCTTAAACTACATTTTAAAATTATAAAATTGAAACAACCAGTATACTACTGTGTCCCAAAAGTAAGACCAATTTTCAATTTTAAATTCCCCCACTGAATATTCCCAATTCAAATTTGCTCTTTTTTCTGAATTAAAACTTAAATGATAAAAAGTAATTCACAAATATGAGGGTTACTTTGTGTTCCGTGTATCAAAAAAATATATACAATATTTAAAGTAGTTTAATTGCATTTTTTTGATATTCGTAATAGTCTAAATTATTCGTAATTTTAATTTGTTTATTTTATTTATATTTTTACTGGAGGAGTTTTATCTCATATTTTATACTAATTGTAAATTCACCAAATTTTTAAAAATGATAGTATTAAAAGGTAAAATTTAATACATAGTCCAAAGTAACTAAATTTTTAAAAATGATACAATTAAAAGCTAAAAATTTAATGCATAATCAAAATAATTTTTTAAATGATGCTATTAAAAGTTAAAAATTTAATACATAATCCAAAGTAAACACATTTAAAAAAAAATATATTATTAAAAGCAAAAAATTTAATACATAATCCAAAGTAACCCTATTTTTAAAAAGGAAATTATTGAAAAGAAGGAATGAAAACTATTTCAAATATATGTGACATAATTTAATTCGAAGTGCAGGTAATATAAAATACCTAGGAGATATAACCCAAAATTATCTGACGTCCTCAGTTTTCTTTAAACCGGAGTTAAGTTGCTCCGAAATCAAATTTCTAATTTTTCGTTGAAAGCCCTTTTATCCTAACAACCTCTTCCTAGAGGAAAAAGACTAGAATTTCAAAATTTTAACTGCACAGATCAGGATGGCGCGGGCTCTAATATTTTCAACTTCTCTTTGAGTAGTTTCATACTTAGGAATATTACTTGAGTAATTTGATTCTCCATTACGAGATTAAGGATCCCTCCTTTGATCTATCTCAACATATTTTCATCCAAAGAGCATCTCCTACGTGCTTCGGCTCCAGTTGTATCCGAGAGCCACACTAAAAGCTCTCGTAATTCTTCCTGTTGGTCTCATAAGGGATTCCAGGTTAATGGTTGTTATTTAAAAACCTGTATTGGATTTCAGAAATTATATTAGTTATAAGGGTGATTGTCAATGAGCAGATTTTTTCTGATGTCATTTCTTTAAATAGAACAGATTGAATTAGAAAATGTTAAAAATATTATGTTATATGTTTTTAAAAAAGTATTTTTGTCAAAATTGTTTCCATTTATATATTTATACGATGATATTTCTATTTGAATTTAATTAAAAAAATAATAAATAAGTTATCAAAATTAAATAAATAAATTTTTCAAAAATTTTTTTAAGTGTTTACAATTATTTGCAGTACAAATTAATTACAAAATATAAAAATTCATAAAAGTTAGAAACAAATAATTTGTATCCAAAAACATTGTATCGATATATATATATAAATGAATAATTTATAGAAATATATAGCTGCAGAAAAAGTTTATTTCATATTAATTTGTAATGAATATAAATAAATTTAAAAATGAGATATTAAATAATTTTCAAAACGTTATAATATTTTGAAAAGTGTTTTTTTAAATTTTTTAGTGCTTATTTGGTTTATTTTCAAAATATTTTGTGTTTTTCTTGTCGTTAATGTATGTATCTATTATTAATTAGAAAAATCATGAGTTTCATAACTACTAAAAATAATTGACTTTATATTTTTATAAATTTTTAATAGTTAATTTTTATATATGTGTTTTATTATATTTGCTGTTGTTGTTGTTTCTTATCCCACTTGGCTGGCCAAGCCCACGAGCCCATACGTGCTCATGATTGAAGGGGAAGGAAGCAGCTTCTGTTGTGATGGAGCACCCGTAGGTAGAAGCCTGATTTTTGCTCCGTGACGCTCTTACAGTCATAGGAGACCAGGACCTACGGCTTAAAGTGGATTCCAAACCACTACAAACATCCATGGCACCGCCGGGATTCGAACCCGAAACCTGTGGCACCGAGCGCTAGACACTCGGTCATTCAGGTCCCAAATTTGCCAACGGCACGCAGTGTTCCCAGGTGTCACCCACCCAAGTACTGACCAAGTACTAAGTATATTAATTTGTAATGAATATAAATAAATTTAAAAATGAGATATTAAATAATTTTCAAAACGTTATAATATTTTGCAAAGTGTTTTTTTTTTTAATTTTTTTAGTGCTTATTTGGTTTATTTTCAAAATATTTTGTGTCTTTCTTGTCGTTAATGTATGTATATATTATTAATTAGAAAAATCATGAGTTTCATAACTACTAAAAATAATTGACTTTATATTTTTATAAATTTTTAATAGTTAATTTTTATATATGTGTTTTATTATATTTGTTGTTGTTATTGTTTCTTATCCCACTTGGCTGGCCAAGCCCACGAGCCCATACGTGCTTATGATTGAAGGGGAAGGAAGCAGCTTCTGTTGTGATGGAGCACCCGTAGGTAGAAGCCTGATTTTTGCTCCGTGACGCTCTTACAGTCATAGGAGACCGGGACCTACGGCTTAAAGTGGATTCCGAACCGCTCCAAACATCCATGGCACCGCCGGGACTCGAACCCGAAACCTGTGGCTGTATAAAGAATATATAATGTAATTCTATTGTTGATGGTTTTGATTCATATCACTGAATATACATGAAGGTGTTTTAGTTCTGTTAATTATATTAAAATGTAGTATACTAGGTTTTTTTAAAAACTTTTTTTAATTTAATTTAATTGATTATCATATTTCACCCATTTTAAATAAAATTGCACACTACGTGATCTTGCATAGGATGTTTAAAATCCTTAAGGATATATGAATTAAACAGAAGTAAAGAAACATAAAATTTTCAGCTTTCTAATTTTCAAATATTTCGAAATTTTTTCTCTAATTCAGGCATCTTTACCATACATTTTGGTACATTTTGAGATTCTATTTAAACTAGAAAGGTTTCATGAAAGGAAAAGTCACCATCTCATAAATGCACAAAATATTTTTTGAATGCTTTTTCAAGTGAAAATGGTTTTGGTTCTAAACTGGGTAAGGAGAAAAAGAGTAAATTAAACAAAAACAAAAAAAAAAAAAAGAAAAGGAATGATATTTTATCTTATTCCGAAATTCATACTATATATTTTATAACAAGAAAAATAAAAGATAATAAGATTAAATCTCATCTCACATAATATTAAGCATCGTTAATTTATGTGTCTGGTACTTTAAACACAGCTTAAGAGTATATTAGATGCTTGGATTATCAAATATCAGCCTAGAGACAGATACGAAACCGTGGATTTCTGTCTGCCAGCGGTAATCAGATGCGAATTGTTACCCGCTGTCGATTGCGATGGGTGACGAACGAAACTTCTGATTATGAGAGCCCTATCCCTTTCTGAGCAACCATTTGTCCCATTCACTTATATCCATCACGCAGCCTCACAAATGCATCTGATGGCAGGACCGATTGCCGATTATGAGGGGAAGGTCATATATTTTCCTGTGATAAATGCATCGCGCACCTTCATTCCATCGGAAATGGATGATCTCGGACAGTGCGGGGAAACGACGCTGAATTCCTATTCATTGAAATGGTGCATAAAAGTTATGCGGGATAAACTTGTCTCTGCGTTGTTCAGTTCAGGTGGATTAATGTAGTTTGAGAATTCTATTATAATGAGTGACAATGGTAGGGCTTTTGTGCGTTAAATGTGCCACAATGTATTTATTCTGTTGAGAGATACATTAAGAGAATGTTGTACTTTTATTTTTTATTTTCTTAATAGTTTAAAATAGTTCTCAAATGTAATATTTTTTTAATTAAAAAATTTTAAATGTAAAATATTTTTAATTTATTTTTTTAATTGATCTCCTTGAAATTACTGGCTGTCTGACAGACAATTGACTAGAGCTCTGATCATTCGTACTACAGGCTTCAGATTCGAATCCTGACTAGGTCATGGATGTTTGTTAGTGTTTCGGAATCCACGTTAAAATGCAGGTCCCGGTTTAATGAAGGCGGTCTTAAGTGTACAAAAAATGACCGTAATATGACAAACCAAACCAAACAGAGAAATTACTAAGCAGTTAAGCTGTCTGATGGGAATTTTCGGGTTTACATTTACGACATGCAAATGCTAGGCAGAAACCCATATAAGTCTTCGCAATGTCTCCCAGGTCTCACTCGTCAAAGAGCTCTGAAACACGATACCCAAAAATCAGGCGATACATCAGTAGAACATGAGGCCTTCCGATGCTCAATAATTTTTTTTTTAAATGATTATAAATGCTTGCTATTTATTAGATATTTAAAGGTCATTAAATCACAGAACATCAAATTGGGACATATTAACTTTATAATAATAATAATAATATTTAAAGTTAGGGAAGTGGTGCATGTTTGGGATTACTAGGAATAGTTCTCCTGAATTTTAAGGACATTGTAACATTGATTTACAATGCAACATTGGTTTAATTATATTACAAAAAGTTTTACTTTCGTTTGCTGGTCCACAAATATTCTTTATTTAATTCTAATGTGGGTGAAATTTGGAAAACGAAGAAATTTGCATATTCTTTGCAAATGTTTATCACTTATTATTATTTAAAAAGAAATACAAATTAGGTGATATCATGAAAAAAAAATTATGTCTCATTAGGAACCACAGAAAACGCCGGTTAGAAAGACATGAGATATTTGATTTTGTTGCGCAAATCCCTCAATCATATCCTTGCATCCTTCAAAGCAAACCGGCCTTGCCACTCAAACCACAATTACATGATGTGCATGACTTTAGGAAAACTGGTTTGCGACGGAGAAAAGTTATGCTACCACAAACTGTGCTGCACAATTGGTTCTCGCAAAATGAACGATAGAATAGCCAATGCAATTAATTTGCAGAGAATAAGTATCGTACTTGCGAGTAATCATAAGGACATTGTTTGAGTGACAATGGCTGTTTGTTTCAAGTCGAAAGTAACGAAACAAATCTGCCCAATAAGACGTTTAGAGATATGAGGGATCACGCAGATTATACACACATATGTAACATTACTGTTCAATTCATACTATCTATATAAGTCTTCATTACTATTCCTCAAAATATTACTTTGTAATTTTTTTTAAAATTCAAGAACAACATTTATTTTTAGAAAAACCATTTAATTTCATTATTTATTATCAACTTAATACTTTAACATTTATTTATTTTAATATAACAATGAACGACAATCATGTAAAAAAAAGTCTTTCAAAATTCTTTCAAAGATTATTAATGCATTTAATTAGTTTATACACTACATTTTGTTTGATTAGTCGCACAGAATATAGCGCAATTAATGACAGGAAATACTTTTGTTAGTTTTTGATAAGAAAAATGTGTGTGTACAAACCCAATTTATATTAACTATTAGTATAATTATTAATGTATTTTGATGAAAAAAATCAGATATGTAATTATTTTTTGGACTATTATTATTTTTTTAGTTGATAACATTGTGTTGGCCTTTTATGTATTAATAGAATATTTTGGAATTTTATTTTGCATGAGAATTAATTATTTTGGAACTAAATTTTTTGAACGTTTATATTTTAAAAATTCTTGCATTCTCTGCACTTTCTTTCGGACTGAAAATATATTATTGAAAAAAGTATTAGTTTATATTCAATAATTAATAAAATGTAATATTTGTTAATCACAATAACCTAATTAATTTTTATATCATCATTATTTAAAAATGTACCACAAATAATACATGAATTAATTAATATATTAAGAAATGTCGTTTAGAAATTTGTGAAAATCATTTAATTCATACTTAATGTTAATTGTAATCAAGATTTAAAAACATTTTCAGAATATTATTATATAAATAAAAATATAAAAAATATATATCATATAAAAATAGTTAAAATAAATAAATAAATATTACATAAAAATATATATCACAACAATAATTATAGATAAATTTAAGAAATTAAATTAAAAATCCTTTGTTCAAATAAATAAATAATTTCTCTATTTCGATTAAATAATTATTAATATTTTCTTATTTGAAATCTGATTATTCTACATAAGTTTTATTTAAATTTAAATCGCAATAACAGTTTAATATTTAAAATTAAATAAATTTTTATAGGTCAAATTTTGTATTATTTAATAAGGTAGAATTATTTCGTGGAAAAATAATTCTACCTTATTTTAAAAATAAAATTATTTCAAATAAACAGAAAGAAAAAATGGATACAGTATTTAATTTTTCAAATAACTAGAACGATTCTAAATTAGATGTTTATGACTAATTCAAAAACATTTTCCTTTTTTTTCTTCTGCAAAAATCTTTACACATCATCAGTCTCCGATTCACACTGAACATTATTCCAGTTTCGGCGAATGATTTCCATTTCACCCTTCGAAACCGATAGGGCATGAAGAAGTTGGGGAGGGGCACATTATCCCACCTCAGGGGTTAACTCCTCTTTTAGTGCCATTTTCGTCCCCTGTCATATTTCCTGGAAGCCAAGAAACAGAAGAAAAAGAGACGAGAGAAAGAGCTAAGAGATAAAAATGAAAACATTTCCCCAAGAAAATTCTGCTCTGGGGCTAATAACACGAGGGGAAAGTGAAGCAAGCTCAAAAAATTGTCTGGGGGAGGCAAGTAATCTTTCTTGTCAATTCAACGTCGCTCAGCTACTAAAAGAAAGATTGCCAGCTGGAGTGGCCGTGTATTCCTGCGTTAACTGACTGAGGCCAATAATGTAATGGGACACAGAGAACAAGGAACCAAGCAGCGGACACGGCCATGTATTGCCTTCATTCATCTAGTAGTTATTTGTCACAAGTTACGCTTCAGGTTTGCCTCGTGCGAGATTGAGATTTCCCCCCCCGCACACATCGATCACCATTTTTTCCTCTCCCACCTCCCTTTCTGATAATACTACACATTAATAATGGTCTAATCATTCGATTCCCACCCAGGGACTCTACATTGCTGTTCCATTTTTATGCGGTATTCTTTATTCTCGCAGCCTATTTACCGCGCACGTCAAATAGTGCATCGAAATAAATTAGTTCTCTCTGCTGCAATATTTGTGACGCAAAATCAGTCGTCGACTTTTTTATTACTCATTCTTTCGGAAGTAAAGGGGCATGTCGAATGGCCGATAAACACCTTCAAAAAACACTTTTCAATTTTGTTGGGAAAAACGGAAAAATAAACGTGATTTTCTTTTTTCTTTTCGATTGGATTCTTATAAGTTTGGTGCTTAATAACTAATAATTGATACTATTTTTTTACTCCAGATAAGTAAATTCCATCTGCAGGTACATTCTATAGAGTTATTATAAGAAAATTTAATTAAATACATGAGCAAATATTTGTAAGGATATATATTTAAATATATTTTATCTATGTAATTTTAAGTAAAAAAAAATATAGCTTTTGATTTTTTTTTTTTGTATAAATATATTATAAATAATAATTTTCATTTATAAAAATCAGAGAGTTTAAAAAAAGAGTTTGCATTTTTTATCCTTTATAAAGGTATTCTTCATTAGAATAAATATTCGTTTTGTTTTTAATGCATTTTTAACATATTAAATCTATAAAATTTTATCTCTTTAAGTAATTCTAAAAATTAGGAAAAGTAAAATAAAAAGAAATCATACAGATAATAACATCCAATACATCATTATGACAAGTTTCGAAACATTTTGATAAATATATCTCAATTAAATAAAATCTTTTTGAATTTCATATATACTTTTCTAAAAAGAAGTGAAAAATTATTTTTTTATATTTTTATAGCCTAATTAACTTCCAGTTTTTAAATTCAGGCTGGTAATAAAATCATCAATTTTTTATTGCACAGTATTTTGACTTTGTTAAACTAAATGTCTTTATGCCTCATATATCTTTGATATTCTTTTCTAGAGAAATAAAATTTAATGAAGATTAAACAAATTTAATAAAGTTAAAACACACACAAAAAAAATCATGGAGATAGCTGTAAAAATATAAAATCCCACATAATCACTTCTTTCCAATATATATTGCAGATTACAAATAGTTGCGATAAAAACGAATTGTTAAAAAATATTGACATTTCTTATCGAATCAAATAACAAAGCATCGAAAGTGTTATGAAGAAAAATTCTTACAAATTACTGGTGCTTTCAAAAAGAAATGATAAAAAAAGCATTGATATTGCTATCAAAACGCATTCTTGCACAACATTAATACTGCTTTTAACACATTTGATTATTCTAAATTTAGTATTTATTCAATTATTAAAGGATCAATTGAATTTTTTCTCGATGTTTGGTTATGTAATTCATTAAAAAATATCCTATAGGTTTTAAGTAAATGCGTACATAGTCTAAGTTACAAACAATAAAATATAACATAAAGACGTATATTTTAAAAGTATTATGTAGTGATCTAAATATTTATTTTTTAATATCATTAATTTTTTTAATCATAATCATCTCAGCATTTTAATCATATCATTTAACATATGATTTTAAATTTTTAAATTTTATTTACTATAAGAAAAAGTATCAATATTAGCTTAATTTTTTATACTTTGTTCTTTAGTAGTGACTAATGCGTTCTGTGACTTTTGGCTCGGTAAATGCATTTAGTTTTTAAGTCTCTGGTTATCTAAACAAAAGAGGTATCCTCAAAATCTCTGAAAAAGTCTACTGCGGAAGTGCCTTTTCCGAGAATAAGATTGCGAACAAAACAGAGTAGAGCAGATTTCTTTTTTTTTTTTTTTTTTTTTTTTGCCATCCCGTATCTCTGAGAAGCCGGCTAGAAACAAGAACTAAATTGAATCCAAAGTTCTGGAGCGGAACTCTTCTTCATTCTTCTCATCCAAGTTTTGCAACTTCCACCCATCTGTCTCAGGCAGCAAGGGAGGAGATCCGGGCCAACAACCTAATTTATGTAAAAACATCTGAATAAACATGACTTTTTGATGCTCTACCTGAGCCAGCAAGTGCAGTTTGACAATGCCTTTTGAAGCGTAACGTTATTTATCTAAAGTCAACTGTCGAGGGAAGCCCTGAGAATATCGGAGTTCTCGAATAACATGAATAATTGATAAACGCTGAGAATTTTTTCCTCCCCTTGTGAATAACGCCATATACAGTCCGGAATGAAATTTAGGAGGTATTAAGTGCACATCAGCGAGGTGGGTGTGCTTTCCTTTGCTGATATAATGCGCGCTGTTTTTTTTTTTTTTTTCTTTTCTTTTTTTTTTCTTGTTTTTTTTTTCTTTCTTTTTTTTTTTTTTTTTTGTTTTTTTTTTCTTTTTTTCTTTTTTTTTTTTTTTTTTTTTTTTTTTTTTTGTTTTTTTTTTCTTTTTTTTCTTTTTTTTTTTTTTGTTTTTTTTTTTTTTTTTTTTAGGAATGTGTGGGGTAAACCTGATAAGTTGGAGTGAAAAGCAAAACAAAAAAAGAGGGTGCAAAAGATACTAAAAAATTCTATGACAGAGTAAGTCCACAAGAATGTTGAATCTGCTTAGTTTTTACATAAATGTCTTTAGAAATGGATAAAAGTTGTAACTTTCACACATTGAAATATTTACTTGATACTCAGAAAGAAAGAGATAAATTTATAGGATATTATTTTTATATGTATAGTTAATTATTATGAAATATTGTGAATTTATATAAAAATGTAGTTATCTACTAGCATAGAACGAATTTCCATTAGCATGATAAATTATAACAACAATATGAATCAAAAAGTGACTGACCGATATAAATCTTTAACAATATACACAGATACCAAAAGATAAAAATCAAAAATATTTTTTTTTTAATATTTTGTTATCAGGTACCACTATCAATCAAATTGTAAGAAATGAAGAGGAAAGGTTAGTAGAAATCTTAATTTTACACAGAACATTTTACAAATGATTAAAGCTGACAAGCTTATATATAACAGGCAAGGATAGCATCACTTATAAGCATGGCAAAATTTGAAATAAAATGATGAATTTTTAATATGGAATTTATTTTATTTTAATTTTTCAGCGTCTTTTTATTATTATTGATGCACTGTTGAATCACCTCAGGTACCAAAAATGTACACAAGAGCCTTACATAGGTAAGGTAAACATAACCTATTATAGTTATCCATCCTTATCCTTATCTTTATCTTATCGTATATGATTTTTAATGTATAATATATGCAAATTGAAATGTATATGTATATATATATGCAATATATATAACACACAGAAGATATTAGTTTAGAGAAATAAAGGAATGGAATTTCGAAAAATAATTTTTCAAAATAAAATTTTTATTTGATATAAAGATTAAAGATCACAGGGTGAAGTATGCGGTAGAAGAGTCATTTCAAATTTGAAATGGTGATACATTAATGACCGCCCTGCATTGTCTCTCCAATTCAAAATGCAAGTATACAAAAGTGCATGCATTTTGTCGTATTCTGTACCATTGTGTCATTTTGTGTGGTGAAGTTTGTGTGGTTTGTGTGGTGATTGTCAGTCAAGTAAAAAATGCAGTGCACAGTGTAAAGAGTGTGCCGAAGATATATAATTTTCGCATTACGTCCCATTTATAGAATTTTCCCATCATTGAAAACGCATTGGCAACTGGCGTGCCGATTACGGAGTACCAATGGGAACAGACCCCTCAACCTCCTCATCTTAATTCATAGATACAAGTTTCTAAAATAAAATAAATGGTACTCAAAATTTTTTTTTAAAAATACAAAAATAAATAAAAAGTAAAATAGAAAATAAAAATAAAAATTAAAAATAAAAAAGAATTTAAGTTTAAATTCGGTACAATTACGGACTGACAAAGTTTGCCAATGATTGAGATCAGCGATGTGCAGGATGAATCAGTCTTAACAGACAAGCCAATACTGTAATAAATAATAGTAACAACCAATGTTGAACGTAGGACAGACGCGCCCGTGTGACAATACACCAAAATTTGGTTTTGTTATGATTTGACAACATATATTTACTATCAACACGCCATCGGCTGTAGCACCTCTTGACTCGTGAACAGATCGGCTGGATTGAAATGGATAATTTCTAAATTAAGACACCTAGCAATATTACAAGAGCATGTCGGTATTTATGTAAAAGTAATGTACTTTCCGAGTACTTAAAAGTTAAATTCCATCGTTATATTAAAAATATTGTAATAAAGTAATGTTTTATAAATTTATTTTCAGGTTATTCGTGATTTATTATCTAAAATGCAATACTTCTACCAATGAAAATTAAATAATTCTTTAAAATGATTCATCCAAAGAATTTAAATTTCATTTCTACTAAAATAGATATACTTATTTATTTGATTTAAAACAATTTTTTTAAGTGTTTTTTATGTTAATCCATTATATTAAAAAGCTGATAAAAATATATTTGATAAATAACTAACAAATGATCTGAGTATACAATATTTATTTCATTAATTTAACAACTTACTAGTAAAACATATTCAGCAAAGCAAAATGTGGCTTAAAATATTATATTTTATGTTCCATGCACCGTTGTCTGAATTTTTACTTATCCTCTTAAAGTAATTTCTGAAAAGGGTCTTACGAGTTAATTTTCGGTGGCTTTAGTCATGAGTGCTAAGAATTTTATCAAATAACTTTAGATGGAAAGCAAACAATGAACTTGCAGTAAAAGCAAAGACTAACGCTATTAATCATTCTTTTGTGTATAGAGGACTAATTTAAGTAAAAAAAAAACGGTGCATTTTTATGGAGTAGTCATTAATTAAGTTACTATCATTATCTTTCACTGTTGTTAATTCTAAGGGCGTCAGAAAAAATAAGTATTTAATTTTTTTTTACGGAATAAACCATCATTAAGGAAATTAAAGTCATGGTTATGTATGTATATAGTAACGCTTACATGTTTTATAGTCTTTTCTAGATGGAAATTCTAACTGTGCACCCAACCTTAAATGCCGTGATATATCTTCGCCATCTAGTCTAATCTTAAGCGCTTTAGAACGCTGGATTTACCTAAAGGTTAGTGCTTAGTGAAAGTACTGAAAAGGATTTCATCAATTAAGTTTCCAGGCATAGCCAACTTATTTCAGGATGCTAATTTTTCTTAAGTCGTTAGCATAAAAGTAAATGGGAAAAAAAACGCTTTATTAATTCTGTTTCTTAACAAAGGGTCGTGTTTTAAAAAATCGATGGACATGCCGAGATAATTAAATGATGACATTATCTTTAAAATAAGCAGTTTCTAATACTTTTATTTGAAAATTTCAATTACTTGAGATTTTTGTAAAAGATAATTTTTAACCTTTACATACATTTTTAACCTTTCCAATTCCTTGGGAAGGTTAAAAAGTGCTAATTATTATATAATGAGATGAAAAGGTGACGAAACAAAATATTTGTATGGTAAACATACTTTTAATAGTAAAACTATTGAAACTATACAAAATAAAAGTAAAAAAAGATAAAGAAAGGTATAAATTTCCTATAATAATATAAGAATTAACAATATAAAATATAAATGAAAAAAAAATTTTCCAAAAGTTATCGTGTTTCATTAAAACAATATGAAAATTAATTTTCATTAAAAATTTTTATGCTCTGAAATAAATGTGTAATTAAAACTTAAAATATTTTTGTTCTTCTATGGTGTATTTTATAAATAAAGTGTTCTTATTTTGAATTTAGATGAAGATGAATAATTTATCAGACGTAAAAGGGAAAATAATACCTCCGCTATTAATTAAAATTATATTATTTGTAGAAAAACCAAACCAAACATTAATTTATCTTTACATAGTTAAATTCGAGATTCAAAATTTAAATGATTTTAATTTAATTTTTTTAACCGTCCTATTGATATTAAATTTCATTGTTTATTCAAATTTCTTAGTTTCATTGATCATTAAGTGTTATTTCTTCCGAACCTAGCATTTTGTTGTTGTTGTTACCATTATTAATCATTATTTCATTTTCTACGCTATCATTTTTATTGTGAGCAATATATGATTCCCTTTCCCAATTAATTTATAAGAGCTTTTTTTTTTAAAATTCTTGTTCTTTTTTATCGTTTTTCAATAAATAATCATTAACTTAAAAGATTACCAAAAAATATGCAAATTTTCAAACTATGTACACCCGCATACACTTGCTGAAATACTCTATTCTAATTTAGGTAAGTCCGTTTAGATTATGTGGGCAAATGTATTATAATATATAAAGTTTCGTATACAAAGGATATAGTTTTTTCTTAAATGCATTTAAAAATTATAACATTGAAACAACCAGTATATTAGCCGGTTAATTTCCAGTAATTCGAATTTAATTTTAACTGCATCAATGATTTTAATTCGTTTCATTTCGAAAAGGAGATTTATGTGTTATATGTTGTTGTTCATAAAGGTAATATTTTAACACAAGACATATTTAAAGAAAAATATCGTTTAAAGAAATAAAAAAATCATTAAGAAAAATATCGTTAATTTCGTCGCTCGGTTATCCCTACTTTCGTCCACAATATGCATATATATATATATATATATATATATATATATATATATATATATATATATATATATATATGTATGTATGTATGGTTTATGAAAAATCTCTTTATAACCCAATTTCCCCAATCATCCATAGTGTTGTCAATTGTTAGATTTTATATTAATGTATTAATGAATATAACACATATAATTTTTTTTCTGAATTAAAACTTAAACGATAAAAAGTAATTCACAAATATAACAGTGGCTTTGTATTCCGTGTCTTAAAATTTTATACAATATTTAAAGTAACTTTAATTGCATTTTTTGGATATTCGTATTAATCTCAATGGTTTAATTTGTTTCTGTTTAATTTATATTTTTAGTGGCGGACTTTTATTAAAATTTAATACTAAATGAAAGTTAACAAATTTTTTAAATATGATACTATTAAAAGTTAAAAATTTAATACATAATTCACAGTAACACTATTTTTAAAAAGGAATTACAACTATTTCATTGAAAACAAGCAATGGAAACTGTTTGAAATAAATGTGACGTGATTTAATTCGAAGTGCAGGTAACGTAAATACCAAGGAAATATAACCCAAAATTACTCTGGCGTCCTCAGTTTTCTTCAAACCGAATTTAAGTTGCTTCGAAATCAAATTTCTAATTTTTCGTTGAAAGCCCTTTTATCCTGACAACCTCCTCCTAGAGGAAAAAGACTAGAATTTCAGAATTTCAACTGCACAGATCAGGATGGCACGGGCTCTAATATTTCCAACTTCTCTTTGAGTAGTTTCGTACTTTGGAATATTACTTGAGCAATTTGATTCTCCATTACGAGATTAAGGATCCCTCCTTCCATCTATCTCAACATATTTTCATCCAAAGAGCATCTCCTACGTGCTTCGGCTCCAGTTGTAGCCGAGAGCCACATTAAAAGCTCTCGTAATTCTTCCTGTTGGTCTCATAATAATGGTTGTTATTTAAAAACCTGTGTGATATTTCTGAAATTAAATTAGTTATAGGGGTTATTGTCAATGAGCAAATTTTTTGATGATGTCGTTTCTTAAAATAGTTCACATTGAATAAGAAGATATTACAAATTGTATGTTATAAGTTTTTAAAAAAGTATTTTTAATAAAGTCTTTTCATTTAAGTATTTACTTGGTGATAATTTTATTCGAATTTAAGTCAAGAAAAATAATAAATAAGTTATCAAAATTAAGTAAATATATTTTTGAATAAATATTTTTAAGTGTTTGTCTATATTCGTAGTTCATATTAATAACAACAAATCTCCAACTGTTAATTTCATTAAAAGTTAGCAAGAAATGTTTAGTATCCAAAAATCTATATCGAAATATAAAAAAAGGAATAATTTGTAGAAATAGGTGTAGAAAACGTTTTATTTCATTTGTAGAAATTCATTTGTCGTTTCATTTGTAGTAATTTGTAGAAAACGTTTTATTTCATATTAATTTATAATGAAAATAAATATATTTAAAAACGAGATATTGGATATTCAAAACGTTTTAATATTTTGCAAAGTGCTCTTAACTTTTTTAAGTACTTATTTGTTTATTTATAGTTAATGTATGTTTGTATCATTAACATGCAAGATCGTGAGTTTAATAACTACTAATTATTAATAATTTTATATTTTTTAAATTTTTAATAATTAATTATTTTTATCTTTAATATAAAATAAACTCATGTTTGTGAAAATTGCAACACCGTGAAGGAATCTTCATAATTGAATGAAATTTAATACACAGTGTAGTGGTAGTGGTACAAATAAATGATTAAATGTTCAAAGCAAACAAACAATAACAAGAGATCGGAATCAGTATTTTGTGTAGCAATAAGTGTTGCTACACGACGTGGCATGGAGTCAAACAAACTTTGAATGTCTGCATGAGGCAGAGCATTTCATATTGTTCGTATGCGCACCCAAAGTTCGTCTGCAGAAACAACAGGGCGAGGATCACGAGCGAGACGCCGACCTACGTAATCCCACACATGTTCTATCGGCGACATATCCAGGGAATACGCAGGCCAAGGAAGAAGCAGTACCTGCCGCGTTGCAAAGAAGGATTGAACAGTACTAGCGATATGAGGGCGGGCATAGTCCTGTTGAAATACAGCGCCTGGCAAGCTTTGAAGGAAGGGAACAGCTTGAGGCTGTAGAACTTCACTGATGTACCGGTTGCTGTTCAGATTGCCCGCAATTCTTAGCAATTGAGATCGTCCATGATATATTATGGCACCCCAGACCATAACTCCGGGTGTTCATCCACTGTGGCTTTCGATAATGCATTCCGGAAGGTGGCGGTCACCGGCATAGCGTCTGACACGAATGCGGCCAACCTGGTACCACAAATTAAAGCAGGATTCGTCAGAAAACACGACATGCTGCCAATCAGCACGCCAGTCTCTATGCTGAGCGGCCCATTGTAGCCGCAGGCGGCGATGGTTGCGTGAGAGGGATCCTGTATAAAGGAGTCCTTGCGCGCAGTCTACGCTGCAGCAGACGTCTACGAATTGATGAAGCACACAATGAAACACCCAGCTAGCTGAACACTGTGCTGCCAATTGTCTAGGAGGAAGCTGTACGGTCTGTCAGCGCCATGCGGACCAGGTGTCTATCATCGCGAGCTGACGTCACATTTCGCGGTCCACTCCCAGTGATTGAGTTGTCCGACACTCGTCCGTCCACTGCTTCCAAAGATGCACCACTGTGCTGCCGTTACGCTGCACACGAGAGGATACTGCACTATAAGACAATCCAGCTTCACGAAGGCCGATGATTCTCCCCGTTCAAACTCGGGTAAATTGTTCAAATCTTTGTTTATTCGTCGAAAAGGCATAAGTAACGATTGAGCTTAACGTTTACCACTAGCAGATAAATCCACCGATAACCATACACGCCTCGCTACAGCCGTCTATTTATTCGGATCCATCCGCCGTTCAGAGGGAGCTTCAGCTTACGCATGCGCTACATGGATTTGAAATTTAATCATTTGCATAACATGCGCTAATTTTACATTTCCCTGAAAAATTTCAGCTCACTCGTGTAAGTCCTTCATGGTGCTGCACTTTTCCCAAACATGAGTTTTTATATATTTAATTATACATTTAATATTTAATTAAATATACTTATATATATATATATATATATATAATTAAATATACAAGTTATAATTTAATAATAATTAATACTTAATATATAAGTATGTCTTATTATATAAATAATTTTACGCAGACAACAAATTATCATTCTAGTTTTGATGACTTTGATGCGTATCACTAAATAAACAAAAAAGGTGCTTTAGTTCCTTTGAAGATATTAAAATATAGTATATTTAAAATGAATATATATGAAGTCAATAGGTATAATGATGCATAAGACTTTCATCTTTATTGTTTCAAAATATTGTTTCTTTATTGTTGCCAGCTGAGTCATCTTTACCTTAACCTTTGATACATCTAGAGAACCTGTTTAAACTAGAGTTTCAACGAGAAGAATCATCATAAGAAATAATTACATAAAATAATGTTATAATGAATAAAAGAATTGTAAAAATGTAATACAGTATCTTCAAAAGATTTGTTTCTCATTTTACTTGTCCTTTCTTTAACACCTTTCTTGTTATCTTTCATGTTATCGTGAGTGAAAATATTGCCGTATGGTTATAAGGATCATGGTATCAATAAAATCATATAAAAAAAAAACAGTTGTCTATGTTTTCGTTAAAACAATATTGATACATAAATGAATAGAATAAAGTTGTTGGTTTTAATATGCTTTTATTAGTTTCACCTGTATGTTTGTTTTGTAACTGACTCTTTTTGGCTCGATTTGCCCTACTTTAAGCGATCAGATTTAATTAAACGTTTAGACTTATCAAGGACCGACGACAATAAAATATTTTGATAAGTTTATTATCTCATCATGATTAGAATCGCCGATTAGTGAGTTTATTTTTAACTTTATGAAGAGAAAATTAACCCATGTAGAATGAAAGTGCCTAAGATATTCAAATCTACGTGGGACAGTAGCAGAACGGATAAGGAGTGATATTAATTTTCTCTTCAGTAATTTTATTCTTATGTTAACAATTATTTTTTACGTTTTAGTTTGATTAACTCTAAAAGCATGTTTTTTAGTTTTTTTAAACTATAATTTTTTACAAGTAAACGGTACACCTTGTGATGATGTAATGTCACTTTTTGAGTTCAGAACATAAAAAAAAGTAAAGGAAAGCCCAAAATATGGTTAGGCAAAGTTATTTGTGTATTCAATCTGAAGTAAAGGTTCATTTATTTCAAAGTAGGACTGGATACACCAAAGAAATTTTTTAAATAAACTTGTAAGTATACAATTCTGAAGTCTTGAATTTGAAATAAATGTTCAACTTTGGAATAAATATCAGCTTATTTATTTGAAACTGTAAAATGAATAATATTTCTTTTTCAAAAGAGTTATGCTAAATAAAATGAAATTTTTAATAAACACAAAATATATCACAGAAATAATAAGTTGCTGATTTATGAAACCAACTTTAAAAAATGGACAAGGTTGGTAGGATTCTGTTTTGTTTCTAAGTTCTTATTTTAGATGTCATTAATCCATATTTGACAACCGTGAAGATAGAAACACGAGCATGGAAATGAAATTTCTGGGAAGTATAGAAAAGTTTAACTTATTTCACCGATATCAAAAAATAACAAAAATAAGGTATATAAAACCCAATTATTTGTTATTAAATTATAAACTATTATATAACTTAATTTTAATCTATTTTTGGAGGATATATACCAATATTATAATTTTAAGCATTACCTATACATAAATCATTTTTTATATTGTGAAAAAATTAATGACAGTGATTGAAAAGTTAATACTAAAATTATAAATAAGTAATTTAACTTGTTTAATAAATTAAGTGTTAATAATGTAGACACTATAAAAAATGACAGTAAATCACATTTCTAAAAATTCTAATAAATTGTTTTTCCAAATAGAAAAATTATTTCAAACTAATAATTGATGTGTAATTCTTTAATAATGATTAAATAAATCATAACTGTAATTTTAATTGTTTATGTATTTAAAATTATTTATATTCAAATTGTAAAATAGTTAAGAGTATTTTAAAATTAATTTTCCTTTCTAAGTAACTTACATTTAAAGCAATTCATTATATTTAATCAAAATTAATAATACTATATTGTTAGAAAAAAAAAAAGACAAAAAACTAATGAGAAAAAAAAATGAATGAAAGAAAAGAATCATTTTTCATTTATATTTTTCCTTTTCAAATTCAGTCACAGTTTTTTTTATCAAACCAAGCATAGCATAATGACAAAAAAGAGCCATTTTTTATTAAATTAATAATAAAATTTAAACCACTTGAGCTCAACATAAATTAAATGCTATGAAAAGGTTAAATGGCAGATTTATTTACTACACTGATTTACACATATCCTTATCTTGGTGATGTTCAATTCATAGTTTTTACACTTCATCTAATATATTCCAATATTTAATATATTGCCTTCATAGCACGATTAAGTCTATTTTAAATCTACATTATGTATTATGTGTGAGCAAATATTCGTCTAACTCAGTCAAAACTTTTACGTTATAAGCATTTAACATTTTATAATATACACAAAGCCATTTTTCGACTTAGAGTTTGGTGTTTTAAATTTATTTTTGCTATTTTATCTCATTTAAATTTATGTAAAATCATTTTCATATAGGATTTTTTTAAGTGTTTTCACTTTACAATTCATTGACTTTGCAAAAGTAAACAGGCATTTTACAAGATTTTCTCTAATTTTCTTTATAAATAAATAAAGCCATTTTTTTTTTTTACCTTGTTAGTGTTATTTTATTTCAGGTATTTTTTTGCATAGTGGTATTAAACTAGATTATCTTCTTATTAACATTTATTATTTATTTTTAACAATTTATTATCATTTCAATATATATATTTATATATATATGTGTTAAATATACATTTTACCATTCACTATTTTTTTATGATATATATTTATTTTATGACATGCATTAATATGTGATTTAAAAATCCCAATGTTAATTGTATTTTCTTTTAATTGTTATTCCATACCCCAACTTCAGGTGAGACAGTTGCTTGGAAACTAGAGGGGCTCTACGAGAGAGGTAAAGAGGGAAGTTGGAGAAAGGTAAAAAGTTAATAAAGTAAAAGTAAAAATAATCTGTGATTAAAGGGAAGTGTTGCATATATTTACTTATCTGTTTATAGGTTCACTTATTTGATTCTTTTTTAAATTTTGTATTTATCTCATTTAAATATAGCGTAAAATCTATTTCATATGGGTTTTTAAGTTCTTTTTCTAAATTATCGATATATGCTGCATTTGAATATCTTCCTAATCATAAAAGCAGTAAACATTTTTTACCTTATAAGTGTGTTGTATAGTGTGAAGTGTGTATAGCTCACAGCGGTACCCAACTAAATTCTTTTTCTTCTAATTAACTTTGTTATTTATGTTTAGTAATTTTTACTTTATCATCCCACATATGTATATATTTAATACACATTTTAATATTCAATATTTTTATATTTATTCTACATGCTTAATATAGTGTGATTTAAAAATAACAATGTTCACTTTTCTTTTCTTTTAATTATTATTCCATACCCTAACTTTGAAGGACAGAATTGTTTGAAACTAAAGGTTCCACGAGCGAGGTAAAGGAAGGTTGTGCAGCAAGGTAAAGTTAAAGTAAATAAAGTAATCATGATTAAATGAAATCATGCATGTATTTACTTATCTGTTTATCAGGTTCACTTATTTGATTCTTTAATTTTTTTGTACTTCAGCGACAGTCCCAGCTTTCTGTTCCTTCAGAAGACCCTTAACATCCTTTCGCTACTATCTGAACAAATAGAGGGAAAAGAGTGCACGTCGATGCTAGCTTATGCAATAGACGTATGAGGTTTCGTCTTTGAATCGGACAATTTTTTCAGCTATCGTTAGTTCACAGTACCATTGCAGACAAAAACGAGTATTGCAGTAAAAAGAAAGAAAAGTAAAGAAAAAAAAAAGAAAAAAATTAAAAAGACCCAAAAAGCGAGGATCGTAAAAATTTTTTTTTTCACTCTGGGCTTACTCAGACCGGAAAACGTTAAGGAAAAACACAAAAAATCCAAATTACATCGAACAATTAGTCTGGTTATAAGCCTGGCGGTTGGTGCTTTTCATTGCTTTTTGGAAACAGAGTGCTTCTATACTTCTACCTACCTCTCTAACGCACACCGAAACTGATGAAAAAAGATTTTTTTTTACAAACATCCACTGTTTTCATTCTTCTCTTTTACTCGATCAAGATTACACTGGAGAGGTCCGTAGATAAATTAATAGTTATAGGAAAAAGGAACTAGCACAGGGGTTTTGTTTGAGAAGTGAAAAATGTTATCTTTAGTTATTAGATTTCAGTCATTTATTGTGTGCTTTTTTGCGTAATTAAATTGATAGAGCTTTAAGATACCGGATTCAAAATGAAATAGTTTGATTAAGAAGAAAAAGGGGATTCACCGATCACGGTAGAGTATCTTCAAGAAGTTTAAGACTAAAAAAATACCTTTCATTGATCTGATTTAATTAAGATGGTTTTTAACCATTTGGTATATTGAATTTCGGGCTAAATGCATTTGTTTTGTTTGAAGATTTGTTAAGTTTTCAGTTAGTTGCATTTCTAATTTAATTCGCACTCCATTCCAATAGTTTAAAAGTGTATTTTATGTTACTGTTTTCTTATTAAGTTGAGTTTGCCGTAACAACCACAAAAATACACAAAATAATAAAGAATATTTTCAGGCTTATTTGAAAATATTTAAGTATACAGAAAATAACAGAGGAAACAGTGTATTGTTCTCCTCAGTTGAATTTTGTTGTTCATAAGTACTAAAATATTCTATAAAATCTAGACTTTTTCGGTTTTGTTTTCTTTTGATTACATCATTCATTATACATATGATATGATATAATAATTCGGGAAATTACTTGCAATTTACTTTTAACTGAATTTATTTTATTAATAAATGAACTTAGTGTTATTATTATTTTTGTTTTGTAATTTCTCGTCGAAAATAATTTTTATTTTTGTGTATCAAAGTAAATATTTTTTTAAAAAATACATTTATATTCGTATACAAAGTCGCGTTACATCAGCCATACTAAGTGCTTATGAAATAATGGCTAAATAACAAACTGCATAAGATATGTATCGTCAACAAATTTTTTGATTATATAAGGGGTTTTGCAAGCATTCGGAAAACATTGTTAACAAAAAAATCGGATTTATCAGACATAAAAAAATTATTATTGGCTTCCAAGATAAGGGGGGAGGGCAGTATTTCAAAAACTGAAGAGTCCTGCATATTGCTGCGATGAAAATGTACCGTGCATAAAACGGTACCATAATGCATAATGTAAACTGTGATGCTCCATGAGCCATAGATAAAAGAGGGGAACTGTGGTTTTGTCGGGGAATTCCGGCGAATCGATGCATAGTATAATGCAGCATACTTATTGTCACAACAGTAAACTTCATTTTTACTTACTGTTACTACAGTATACTTGACGTACACTAACTGTTACTATAGTATATTACAATATTATAAGTACTACAGTATTGTTATTACAGTATACGTCACTTATATTTACTGTTACTTCAGTATACTTCACTTATATTTGCTGTTACTCACATTATACTTATTGTACTACAATACTTTTCATAACTACAGGTACTTCGCTCACAATTGTAGTGTTACACATTGTGTAGTTTAACACATTGTCCTAGCATGTACCGGAGGATAAAGGAAATTTACTCCCGGTATATGTAGGACATGTAGGACATTTGAATGTTAATATCAATGCTGCAAGTCCACTGATTGGAAATTTTTTTCTTCTATTAAGTAATATAAAAAACATTTTTGTTGCTCTCTTGGATGGATTCACATTAGCTTATTTTGTGAGAAACTTTAGAAAACAAACATCTATCAACCATTTTAAGAATAACACCTGTCAAAGCAGCGTTGTGGTCTTTCATAATATTTTCTGTTTGGCGTTCATAGTATTCTCTGGTGCCTTAATTATTATGGATAGCAATTTTAATCTATTTAAAAATGTATGAATCATTTCTGTACATTCCTCCAGGTGTAGGGATGTTAAAAAATTACTATAGTTTATTTTTATTGGGATAGCCGTGTTTTACAGCTCAAAAATGAGATATCTTAAATAGTTAAAATTGTACATGAGCGGTTTTAATATACGTGGAATATTCAGTATATTTTTCTGGCTCCAAATATCCCGAAACATAAAGACAGTCGAGAAATTACATGACAGCACCATTCGCGTTATTCATTTCATGGATTCTCCACCTTGTACTCTCCAACTCAATCAGACTGCGGCAACGCAATCAGAATGTGGCAGTATCCCTGTGAACTGTTTTTAGCACCTCAATAAGTATGGCTCATTTCGTCTAGATACAATTCAAACTGCACATGACACATCATAATTACTGACTTAGCTTATACTAACTGTTGATCATATTAATTTGACTATATTCTTTGTAAGGATGAAATATTTTGCATGTGGTATTAAAACTAATACAGTAAGCATGCATTTTTCTATTTAAATATAATTTTGTATTAATAATCAGAAATTTATAAAAATACTCATTATTAAGGCATGCTTGTGGATGCAATCAAAGGATGTAATCTTTTTAAATTTTTGTAAAATATTGTATAACGTTTTATTTACTTTGACTCAAAAAAGTTAAGTGCAGATTTCTATAAGATACAAACCAAATTTCAAGACGTTCATCAATTAAAAAAAATTTAAAATATAATAATAATCAAGAAAGTACTTTCAAAAACTTACTTAAAACAAAATTAATTTGAAATTTCTATCTAAAGTTTAAACTAGATGAAAGTATTAGAAAAAAGTTATATATGTTTCAATAGTACCATAACGGTCTCTGTAATTCTTTTGAAAGTTATTAGAGGCTACCTTAAAACAATAAGGGGAAATTGGGAGTTAGTTTTGAAATAATTAAATAATTTACAAATTTTTAACAAAAATAAAATAGAAGAGGTTATACAGAAAAATTATAAGGTTTACAAAGTTTAAAATACACAAATTTTGTCTATGACGTTGAAAACTATGAGTTTTATATCAGGAATTAAAAGCAACCTGTAGTATTCCTTTTGTAGGTGGAGTTTAAAAACAATTGGCACATGTTGAATATTTTGTAACAGCTACGTTGTCTCAGCAAGATGACTTAGTTTATACTACACTCATGTCCATAAATTAAGGATAATGGGGAAGTTCAGGCAAAGAAAGAGACGAAGCAAAACAAATTTGACTTATTTGTGAAGTCTATTTATTAACAAGGTAAAGAGCAAAAAAGTGCTATATGTTTGGAATAATTAATAAAATTGCGTTCTCCCTGGAACAAATTTCAAAGAACCTATTTACAAAAAACAGTATAACATGGTTAGTATGATGGTTAATATGGGTATGTCTCCCGGACGATGCAATACGGAGCCTTACAACGCCTACCCATGCTGAGTATCAAAATTATCCATCTGATCTTGGGGAATATTTACACCATTCTTCAAGCAATGCCCTCAGAAGTTCAGTTTGACAGGTGGGAGGGTTAGACGGGCTGCAAATTCTTCAGCCAGTATATCCCACACAGCTACTCTATTGGATTCAAGTCGGTTTAATTATGCTGGCCAATCCATACGAGTGATATCCTCAATTGAAAGCATTCGTCTACAATGTATATGCACGGTGCGGACGGGCATTGTTATCCATAAACAGAAATTCAGCACTCATGGCCTGAAACAAACGAAGCATTACATGTTGTTCCAAATGACCTCCCCGATAGATGTGGCTGTCATCGTTACACTCTGAACATGCAGGTAAGTTCTGGAACCAAGAATAATTCCCTCCCCCAAACGAGCTATCCTGCACCACCGTAACGGTGTCATTCAATGGTGTTCTCTGGTGGTAACGGGTACCTGGCGCTCTCCGATATGAAAGTCCAGCGAGAATGAGAAACCCCAAACTAAACCTGGACTCGTCGGAAAACATCACACATGACCACTGTTGCGGTGTCCCACAATGCATGCTCTACTCCAGGTCAATCGCAGGCGACAGTGAGTTGCGGTAAAGTGGAACACATCTGACAGGCCTACGAGCATATAGACCAATGTGCCCTAAGCATCTGTACACGGTCTGCCTTGAAACTGTCGTACCGGTAGCTGAAGAGAGCTGACGAGACAGGTCTGATGCTGTGCTCCGTCTGTTTCTTTTGGCAGAAACTGCTAAATACCGGTCCTCATTCGGCGTTGTAACTCGGGGGCGACCTGTGCTGTAACATCTACTCACATTCTACCATCATCTTGGAATCGTTGCCAAAGCCTGGAGCTGACACTTTGGGCGATTCCCAGTTCCTCGGATACTTCCAGCTGGGTACGTCCACATTCCAGTCGTCCGATAATTCTACCACGTAAAAATCATCAAATGCTTCCTTTGTGCCATAACTATGCGGTTATTGCAAAGTCTTAAAGGCTCTTTAACAATTTTACTTCTTTGCCAATTCAATTTCTCTTACTCTTGTCTTGGCGTACTACCATTGGTGGTTTTCCTGTAATTTGCATATTCTTCTTCAAGATGTGTGTGATAATTCTACAGGTGAAAATTTTATTTTAGAGTTCAATTTCTGTGTAATTCTGAATTATCCCCTTAATTTATGGACATGAGTGTATATATTTATTTGTATAATATTCAAATCTATTATCATCATTTTAAAATTGTTTAGATTCTTACCAGTATATCCTGAATTAAAAATTTGATTTTGCACTTTTGTTGTATAACACTGGAACATTGGAAAGACTCAGAAATATTTATTTTCGAAAAGAAGCTAGTTTTAAAAGTTCGTAAAAAGTAAAAGTAAATGGAAAGGATTTGATTAAAAATAATATCTATTTAAATTCAGTTTGCATCAAGAAAAATTTTATTTACTATTTACCTTGCCTTTTAAAATCAATTTAGATTATTATAATATATGAAATATATAGCAGATTGGAAATATTCCTTTAAAAATTATGTAAATCAGTTATTGCTTAGAAGTTGTTGAAATATAATTTATTTTAAAACAAAAAAAAATTTAAAAGCTATTTCTAAATTCAGTCTTTAAAATTATTGAATTTTTATATTACAGAAACTAATATTTTTTATGAATGCATTTTATCATTGAAATATGGAAGAATATTAAATATTTAATTTTCCAAAAGTCGAGCATTTTAAAGTATTTTCAATTTAAAAATGCCTAGCTAGAAAGATTCTTTCTAAAAGATTTTTTTCAGATGTAAAAATAATCCAGTATATTTTATAAATTATGGTTTTCTGTATAATAAATAACTTATTACGTTTCGTAAGAAAGATAAAATAATAAATACAATTAAATAATGAATTATTTGTATTTGTGTAATAAAAATACCAGTATTTCGATGTTTTAAATCTTTAAGAATTATGCGTCAACCACTTTAAAAAAATTCTATGTCCATTTTAAACTTTCGATCAAAGAAATAGCTCCCTGCTCGGACTTGCTTTTGAAAAGTTTGGGATTTAATATGAATTCCTTAAGCGTTAGAAGAATGTTTCCAAACTTTTCTTCAACTTTTTTTATTTTGTAAACTGGACATATTTTTTAAGCTGCTGAATGCCAAAAGGAAGAAAAATTTTTTATAGGGTACGAATTTATTGGAATTTCAAGTTGTTCGAAAAAGAAACTCCACTTGATATTTTGTGTTTAAAATTGCGTTCATTTTTTATTTTATTTTATTCTCCTATTGTTAATGACTGATCAAAATGAATTTAAAATTTATGCTTCTGTAAACATATTGTAGTTTTATTATATGTTATCTAAAATTTACGGTTATTTTATTTTTAAAGGATTATTTCAGGAATATGTTAGGAATATTTCAGTTTTTCTGTAAAAATTCTGTATGATAAAATTTTTTTGTTTCGTTAGAAGAAAATTCATTTTAAGATATACATTTTTTTGTTTCGTTACCAGAAAATATTAGAATTATATACATTAAAAACTGTTACTTATGGCATAAAAATGATCACAGTATATTTGCCAGCTGCATTAAAATGTCCACGCACTGCATCTTTTAGCTAGACCATTTGTCACTTGAATATACATATTCAGCATTTCCCAGGATGTACAAAATGAAAGTTGCTAAATTGAATCTTTCTTTTTTTTTTTGACATCATACTTTTTGAAAATTCATTTCCGAGAATGACATATGTGTGTTTCGAATCCACCTCTATTCTTCCTAGATCACGACGATTTCATATTAACTATGCTTTTCTATTATCATTTTACAAAGATTCATGTATACATATCAAAACAAATTTTTGTATACTATTTACAGAAGAAATTCTATTCAACTAAGAATATACACAAAAATATTATTTTATTATACTTGTAGTCATTTGCCAAACACCCCAAGTGTTAAGTTTCATAAATACTTCTATCAGCTGTACAGACAAAATTTTACGAAATCGGGTTTAATTAATACTTGTTGCTTATGACAGGTGATTTTGATCTACTCATTCATCAATAGACAGTACATTTCTTCAGTGATTGAAGATGTATAACACTTATAATTAAAGCAGGGGTTTCCAAAGTGCACTAATTTTCATTCAATTCCTTCTATCAGCAAATTAATTTATCAAGGAAAATGTAAGGCCTCAACTTAATAATCTATAAATCAGGCAAGGGACATATAACTTGATGTGTGATAATATAGAAGTCTTGAAGATCCATGGAGTGGTCCTCTCCATAGAAAAGGCCCACCATGTTGTTATTACAGAATCATAAACACGTGAATACAGCCTCACTCTTTATACGAGTGTTTACCAGTCGAAAAAATAATGTTCATAGGAGTATTTGCCAGCTGGAAAATTATATCCTGAATTGGAAACAAAATCCAAAAGATAAACATCTGAGATACTGTCAATGATAAGGTAAATTACGTAAGTGGAATACAGTCCCAAGAGTGATTTGTCTGACCATACTTCACATCGCCAGTTTGTCTTAGTGTTGTGTAGATCTTTTTTACATTATTGATGTTCTTTCTGATTTTGAGCTGTTAAGAGCTGAGGATATAGCTAATTTATAAGGCTGATACGAATTTATGGCTAATCTAATGTGAGGCTATTGTCTGTGCAGCTGCATTCGGAAATAGACGGTTCTGGCCAAAATATTATTCTATATCAACATTACAAAATACCCAACCTTGAAAGCCCACAATTCAAAATTATATTTGACATACCACCATCCTTATGCCAATATTGAATTTCTGGATCCAGTTTACCAGCCAAACATCATTGATATGCAGTGTATCCACCACACGTATAATCTCCACAAAATTAAGACCGTATTCGTACCCTAACATTATACCAGCTTTTCTTTCACTTGCTGATGTTTTATGTAAGGTCCATTTAAAATTTTATGAAAGAACGTCAAACACTGACGTCAAAGTTGATTTTTTTCTACTATTTGATCCTTTTTTCATTTTGTATATATCAGACGTCTTGAAATGAAATGATCTTATAGTTTAGGCTAATGGTATATTCGCAATATTTTCTCCGGATATAAGCATTCACAAAATTGTCAAATAGATTCTGTAAACAATCAAATAGATTTAAAAAAATAGGTGACAAAAAAAAATTGCTTTAAAAGCAAATTTTGTTGCAATATACAAAAATATACTGCAGCCATAAAAAAAATTCAAATATCTATTTTGTGTTTAATTAAACTCAAATAGATTTTAAAAACAATTACTTGATTGAATGAAACACTAAATATCATGACACTAATGACATTATAATTGGATGCTAAAAAAACAGACGGAACTGAACCAAGTGAAAAAAAATAAAAACCATGAATTTTTATTGCTTTGAAAAACACATAGCTAATTCTAGTAAAATTAAAAGAGTTAATTCGATATGAACGACTTTATTTTTTTTATCCAAAAAAAACCCTTCCATTAAAGAAAACATTTTGTACACTAAACTAAAATACTGGAGCATAAAAGCGTAGCCGTTTTTTTTCATCAGGGGAGGGAGAAGGAATGACAAAATAATTCGAAAGAACAAAAGAAAGAAACTAAACAAATAAAATTGCTCTTTTGAATTCTCCTTTCTACCATTTCACTTTCTCACTGCAACTCACTAATCGCGTATACGGTTAGAAAAAGTAGGCGAGGAAGCCGTCAGCTATCACGGTATTATAAAATCCATCTGAAAAAGAACATGCTTCCAAACAGCACACAGTTTAATGATCAAAGAAAGAAGAAAAGCAGAGAGCGAGAGAGAGTAATCGAAATTTGTCATTTTGATGGATATTAGGCAAAATTCAGCCCACTAATGGCTTAACTGCCTCAAGCATTCCCATGCAAAGGGAAGCCGACGGTTTATCAACTGTTTTCTGCCTCATATCACACACAGTCACTTAGAGAGGGGACTGGAATAAATGTTGCAAGTTTAAGTTGGAGGTTATCATAGGAAAAGATACCCAGAGCACGCTATTTAGTAGGTTTTAATAAGAAGAGAAACATTTTGAAGTGAAAAATAAATATGCAGTAATAATAATAATTTGCCATTATGATTAAGAAAAAAAGCACTTAAGCTTTAAACTTTTTATATAGTTGGAATGAAAAATATTAGGCCATTTAGTAGATTTTAATAAGGTGTGAAACATTTTATAATGTAGAATAAATATGTACCAAAATTCGATAATTTTCCATTATGATTAAGAAAAAAAGCACTTAACCTTTAAACTTTTTATATAGTTGGAATGACAAAAAACTCCATGGAATAGTGGTTTTATTTTCTAATTTTTATTCATTTAATTCATTTATGATAGATTTTTTTCAAAATAATGTGAAAAATATAAAAAATAGTATTTTGTTTCTGAGTAATTATTTATTTGTATACATGTTTAAATTATTTTATTGTCTTGGTTAGTTGAAAAAATGCCTTGTTTTGCAAAATGCATTCAAATACAAATTGTTCCAAATGGAACATTAAAAATTTTGCTAAATTGATAACAAAAGAAAAAAAAACGCCACCTTATTAATGAATTTCAAGTACAAAGAAGAACCTATGGTATATCAATAACTTTCCGTTTTACAGCAAATAACCATTTACAAAGGAGATTGAAATAAATGTTGCAAGTTTAAGTTGGAGGTTATCATATGAAAAGATACACAGAGCATGCTATTTAGTAGGCTTTATTAGGGAGAGAAAGACTCTGTAGTGAAAAATAAATATTCGATAATTTGCCATTATGATTAATAAAAAAATCACTTAAGCTGTAAACTTTTTATGTAAATGGAAGGGGAAAAAAAACGTTTGTAATAGTGGTTTTATTTCCAAATAATTGTTCATTTTTTGATTTATGATATACTTTTCCAAAATAATCTTAAAAATATAAAAAAAATAATCGTTGATCTATGTACAATTTGTTATTTTTACACCTTATTGTTTCAATTACTACATTGACTTTGCTGAGTTGGAAAAATGCCTTGTTTTGTAAAATTCATTCAAATATAAATTGTCCGAATGGAAAATTAAAAGTTTTGCTCAATTGATGACAAAAAAACCCCACCTTACTAATGAATTTACCTTGAAAAGAAGAACCTATGGTATATCAATAGCTTTCTGCTTTAAAGCAGACAGACATTTAGAGAGGAGATTGAAATAAATGTTGCAAATTTAAGTTGGAGGTTACATTAAAAGATGTCCAGAGTAGTAGGCTTTAATAAAGAGTGAAACATTTTGTAATGAAAAATAAATATGTAATAAAATTCGATAATTTGCCATTATGATTAAGAAAAAATGCTCTTAAGCTTTAAACTTTTCATAAAGTTGGAATGAAAAAAAAAACCTATGGAATACTGGTTTTATTTTCAAATTTTTATTCATTTTTTTCGTTTCTGATATATTTTTCCAAAATAATCTGATTAATATAAAAAAAATAAATAAACGTTTATTTCTATAAATTTTGTTATTTTTATACCTTATTGTATAAATTATTTCATTGACTTTGGTTAGTTGGAAAAATACCTTGTTATGTAAAATACAAATTGTTCTAAATGGAAGATTAAAAATTTTACTAAATAGAACCAACGGTTTATCAACAATTTTTACTCTACAACAGACAGAAATTTAGAGAGGGGATTCAAATAAATGCGGCAAGTTTATATTAGAGGTTATCATGAGTAAACATACCTGGAATAAGTTTTTTAATGAACTTCAGAATAAGACGAAAGCTTTTTGTAATGAAAGATAAACGTACAAAGAAAAATTAAGTTAAGAAAATATATAAATGAAAATATTAAATTATGATCGAAAAAAAAATATATTCAAGCTTTCAGCCCATTATTTTCATAGACAAAGTTCATATTATTCTTTTACTAACTTAAGATTAATGAAAAGTAAAAATATTTTTTCAATATATTCTTTTAACATGTTATTACGAAATTAGCAAACATTTCCTGTCATAATCCTATTAGTTTAAATATAATACACGAAGTTTCTATAAATTTTAATATAATGCACCAAATTAAAATTAAACAAACTTTTTAATTTTAATTTACTTATTATAGTTATACTTATTTATTTATAAGAACTTATTTATCAATAAAAACGAGAAAATAATACCAAAAAATGCATTTATAGAAATTGGATTTTACGACATAAAATTTTGCATTAGAAATACTAAAATCTTATTATAGTGTAATGCAAAATTTTATGTCTTAAACCCCCTTTCTATTCATGCCCCTTTAAGTATTATTTTATCATTTTTATTTATACACAATTTCTAATATTAATTATAAATAAATCTATTTTATTTATGAAAAGTAGTTATGAGTACGATCTACATTATAAATGAAAAATTTCCTTTTGTCTTTTCAATTTTTATAAAAATTAATTTATACAAAAATATATAAATTTTTACTTAATTAATTTATACATAATATATTTCCGAAAATTTGATTTTAAAACTATTTACAAAAAAAAAAAAAAAATGCATTGATTTTTTATCAAGTATCTGAGCAATGATGTTGTTATAAAATAAGTTACAAGATATTTTTGTTAAAATAAAATGTTATAATTTATATTTTTATTCATTTTGTAGTGTATTTTAATTATAAAATGTCTAGTTTTAACAATGTAATGCATTGGTATAATATGTTAAAATTATAGTTTTTACTTATTAAAAACATATAATTAGAATTTTTTGTTATATCAATCTTCTCTCAAAATAATTAATAAATTCAAAGGAAAAATAAAGAATTCAAAGTTTTATAGTATATAAAGTTAATCTTTTGAGTCACTTCAGAAAACATTTACTCTTGAATATTTTCTATTACATTCTATCTGAATATTACAGAGAAGTAGGATTATTTAAACATTTTAATATTAAAAAAAGTGTTTCACGTGATTAAGATAGATCGAATTCGATAAATTTAATCTATCATCGATCTCACGAGTTGTTATCTGGTTGTTAAAATCAATCAATGCTTATATTTGATTTCATTAGTTTCAACTGGCCTTCTAGAACGTGGAGTCAAAATTACTGGAACGAACTTTTGCAAACACTTTTACCACTGGTGCTCCATCAATACTTCTCTCATATACGTAAAACTTTGAATATTTTTTTTTTTTTTTACCGACTTTTTCAATAGTAAGAAAGTAAAATTACTCATAAAAAGCAAAAACTAATCAATTTTTTTTTTTTACAATCATGGCTTGATATACACAGTCCAAGCATATTACTGTGACCACCACCTACTTACGACGTCAACGTGAAATAACCAATCACAAAAGGCAGGTGGCAGCACATTGCAGTGGAGTGTATATAAAAAATTCCACTTAATACCACTTAAATACCACTTAATATCACATTCCACACTCCATTTAAAGCCAGAATATACAAGATTGTTTATTCTGGCTTTCGACAGGAGGTCACATTAATTTGACTGGACTGTGTATAAGTTGTCAAAATATATAATAGCTTAATTGCTTGGTGCTTAATTGTGTAGTTGGCTGAGAAAAAATAAAATTAAATCTTTTTTGGGCAAAAAAACGAAACTAAATTTCTAACAACCAAATAAGAAGTGGCTTGAGTTCAGAAAATGAAATAGATTAATATTTAGAATTAAATAATTTTAGCCATAAACCCTTAGTATAGGTATTTTTTTATTACATGTGTTAAAAATTCTAGAAATTCTCAAAAGTTTCAAATCATACATCAGTATTTTATCAAAGTGATCCAATATTGGGGCAACATTAGAAATAATAAATTAAAGTATTAATTTTAAGTTTTAGATGCTTACTACTAATAAATGATATAAGTTCTTTCTAATTGCATTTAGCACTAGGGTAATATAATAACAACTATTTACTCTAAATACTGCCGCAATTGCCGAAGTAGAACATTATTCCACTTCTTAAAACACTGGAAATATTTCAAAAAATAAAAATAAAATAAAACTGTGTGTAATGCAAACGAGATGAATCATTATATCATTATATATGTATATATATAGTATTATTATTATTATTATTTGACCTTTTTGTCCATTTAACAGTTTAATGTTTGTAATATTATGCTTAAAACATTGCAAACTCTGAGAAACTTGCAGTTATAGTGGAAGGTTAAAGAGTCATTTAAAGAATGAAATTTCTTTACATGAGGGTGAGGTTATCTTTTCCAAGACTTCTACATCGTGATTTATGATCTAAAATCTGATTTAGAGCTAGCTATTTTCTCATAATTTTTGGTAATTGTTTATTACATATGAGTCAGTTGCTTAGATATATTGCAATCTTGTTTGCATTTTTGACGAAACTACAAACATTCCCTACTTACATATATTAAAGTTTTTGCCATATAGATCTATTAAATGTCTTTAATATATTAAGGGATAATACGAAATAAATGCAGAATTAGTATTAATATTATTTTTTGTACTATTGTACTTGTACTTGTACTACTTATAATCTATATTTTTTTTAAATGGCATTTATATCTCAGTAAAAATTAAGGTAACAAATATATGTAACCATTTAAAAATCAACGTATTATGAAAGAAACATTTCAAATGAGCCATTACATTTAATTTTCTCATTTATTTATTTATTATTGTTTTATTTCATTTTATAATCTTATTAAA
>BPLQ01012654.1:250000-393591 GCA_021605075.1 Caerostris darwini | reverse complement strand
TTAAAATTGTTCGCCTTTTTTATTTGTTTTTGCTTTCTGCAATACCAATATTCTGACCCACAAGTTTGACTTACGTCGCATAAAGTGGGAATCCTGGTAATTCAGATAAGACTGAATTGTAATGTAATGCAATGAATGTTTCTGTAACTGAAATAATGGGTTTGTGGAAGCAGGGTCTCAAGCCATGTGCAGATTTTAATAATAAAAAAAGGATACTGAAGGTAAACAGGACACATATTTTTAACGTTTCATGACTCTTCCTTTCCCAAAACTATTATGCCTGGATACCTTAGTCACTCTGTATGGACACATATTATTCATCAGCTACATTGTTTTAACTTTCACTGAAACACCTGCTAAGGTAAAAGAACTCGTTCAAATTGTGCTTCATTTAATCATTCAAATTCCGAGTATAAATCGGAACATAAATGTGTGATTTAATAGTAATTACATTCTGCTAATTAAAAAAAATGCTCTTAATAGCAGCTTATAAAGATAGTACAAGAAGGGAAATAAAAGAATTTATCCTATTCTGAAGTAAGGAAAAAAATTTCATACTGTGCCAAAATAACCAAAGGAAAATTCACATATTTGTTTGAATATAATTTGATTTTTATGTTTGCCAGCATCCATGAAAGCTAATCGCAGTGTAACTTATCCCTCACTTTAAAAACTGAAACGCATCGCCTACATAGCATCTGTTTAAAAAAAATTTCTGATTTGCCAAAAAAATTGTGATATAAAATATAACAATCTATGAGAGTAAACTCCCACAGTGTTAAAATTAGCTATAAATTATACATTTATAGAATAATTTGTACTGAATTTAAAAATTTTGTTTATTTTATAGTTTTACTCTTTACAAACCAATCATAATACATCCATTTTTGTTCTTTTTTTAGTTGGGCCTGAATTGAAAAGTAGCAATTTGAATTGAGACATTTCAGTGTAAAATAAATTACAATATTTAAAAGCTGTTGAATATAGCTACTATATTACTTATTGCATTGATGATACAATAACAAATCGAACAGAAATTTTTAAATGTAAATACATAAAAAAATGAGTATTTTGTGCAACAGGATTGAAGTAAGAAATAGGTAACCATTCTCTTAAACATATACCATAAAAATTGTGACCTGAACTGGACAGGTCTTCATAAAAATAAAAGAAAAGCCCCTGAGTAACAGACCAGATTGAATTAATTATCGCCATTTGGTGACCAGCTTACATTGGTAAAATCCCCATATATTTAGATAATGAAAAAAAAAAAATTATATTTATTAGCAAGCCATAGCAGGTTTTATTATACTAAGTTATTGAGACATGTTTTTAGTGAATATCTCAAATTATAAATGTTTTCTGTAACTTTGTTGTATAATTTTCATGTTTATAATGTCTTAAACATTCAAACTGTTATTATGGAATTTAATAACTTATAAATTAAATGCTAGAATTTATGAATTCCTATATTTTTCATAAAATTGTAAATATTTCTGTTGTAGAAACCGGAATTCATGAGCTATTTAGATGGATCTATCGTTCTTAGTCCTCTTCAGAAAATTACTTTGGACAAAATGTTGTAATATGATGATTGGAATTAAAGTTGCTGTATCCCATGTTGCTCAGAACATCATCAGACTTGATTCAAGTACTGGTTGTAAGTCAAAATTTACTTTACATATTTAATAGACTTAATATAATTTGTAAAGAAGTTTTTAAAACCATATTATTCAATATATGTGTTTCATTTTATATCAAAATGCAATCGGCATAAGAAAGCAAAGAATATAAGTGGGTTACGAAGTAATGTACTGAGTGAGGTTTAAATATTTTATAATAGTACATTTTTGCAAGTTTTAATAGTGCAAGTTATGAGAAAGGATGTACAATGAATATCTAAATGAAATTGTAAATGTTTCTGTTGTCTTTATAATTTTCATATTAGTATTTTTTTTCCTCAAAAAAATATTTTGAATTAAATAATAATGGACGTATTATTTATATTTTCTGTCAAAATACAAGAGCACGAGAAGGCAGGGGCGATATTTGTATAGATTAATTTACCGAGATAGGTGTAAAAAATTTAATTTGTGCAAGTTATTGAAACATGTATATAATAAATATCTGAATGAAATTAAATGTTTTGTTTACTTCTGTCATGTAATTTTCATGTTGGTAATGACTTGTTGGCCGTGAACACTTTTACTAAGTTTCACTTCACACTAGTCAAAATCAGAATAATGCATTCATTTGTGCATTTCTTTCCTAACTTAGAAATACTAGAATCAGGATAAAATATTTTAAAATTTCTAAATAGCAATTTATGAAATTGTAACAATGCTAAAAAAAACTCAGACCCTTATAATATCAATAATATCATTTAAAAAGTTATTCATAATGTTTAACATAGTTTTCTATGTATACAAGTTTGATAAATTAATTCTATAAGAAATTATTAAAATTAAAGAGATATATTTATAAAAGATAGGAATTCCTCAATTTTTATAAATATTTCTTATCTTAAAATTATAAATATTTCATTTGGACAGATATAGTATACATGTACTAAATAAATGAATTTGGTGTCTTCGTTCTTCTATAAAAATGATGTCTGATTCTTTAGCAAAATGCTACAACAGGATAAATTAAAATTGCTGTATCCCATGATCAAAGGATATTCAATTATTTTTTAAATTCTGTATTTATATTGTTAGATTACAATTATAAATACAGAATTTAAAAAATGCCATTTTATTTTTATCAAAATGTAAAGGAACATATTTAGGTCATAAAGTAGTGTACTGAAAGGTGTGAAAATATTTTATGATAGTATATTTTTTTAGCAAGTTATTGAAGCATATATTTAATTCAGTATCAAAATATTATAAATGGTTTCATTATCTTTATTATAAAATTTTATTAGATTTTATAATAATTTGAATGTTCTCTTAAATTAAGTGCTACAATTTATGAGTTCCTATATTTTTCTTAAAATTATAAATGTTGCAGTTGGAGGGACTTCAAATTCATGAGCTGTGTAAAATGAGATGTTATCTTTATTCATTATCATGAGAATACTTTGCCTTTGGATCAAATGCCATAACTTGAATACTGGAATTACAAAACTGCTGTTTATCAAGAACATTATCAAATAATATGCAATGTATATGTTGAAAACGTATATATAATTATGCAAAATTATGATTTATGAATAAAATGTTTTATTAAATATATGGAGCAGAATTTTTTACTCTTAATGTTATATTAACACATATTTAACTTAAGATACATATAAAGCATTAAAAATATGTGCCTTAAAACCATGTATTCTATATAGATCCTGTGTCATGACAGCATACATTACAAAAGGACATTGATAATATTTTGTTCATTGACAATTTATTATTATTGATGAAAAATTTATTTAATGGGTTTACTTCTTATTGAAACTTATCACTTTAAAAACTTATGCCTGTTAAATAAGAAATGAAAGTAACAATATGTTTGTCAGTTAAACATAGTAAAAAAATTTGTTGAAACTCTCTGCTGGATAATTAGAAGATTTAAATGGTAGACATGCATTTTGTCGAATTTCTTCATTATCATTGAACTGACAAGATATTTTTCCACCATTGCATATCTATTTTAATTTAGACTAACTTTCTTTAGAAAGATATTCAATGGTTTATATATTGAGAAAAATTATTGCAGTTACAGAACTCTTGGCAAATGAGATTATCAAAAATATTGTGTAAAAAAAAATTCTGAGATATGTAAGATGTAATTATTTGAAAAACACATTCAAATTAGGGTTAATATACAGGTTGAGTATAAAATCTTGCCCTAATTATAAAAATTTATTGTGCAAAAACTATTATAATTAGACACATTTGTTTTGATACATTGTAAGTTCTATTATAAGGTTTTAAATAAGACCACATATTTCAGTAGATTTCAATGCATACCCCCTTGATAGCTCAATAAATGTTAATGGTTCTTGTCATTTTTCAATATGCCATCTGTAACAGTACACACAGCATCTTTTATCTTAGATTTCAGTTCTTCAATATCAGCAACTGATGAGGCAAAGACTGTACCTAATATATCAAAAGAAAGAAAAAATTCGAGAGTAATAGATGGACATGATGTTGATTCATTTCATTCAGTCCATTGACTTGGAAATTTATCTAGCAACTCGCGAGCAAAAAACCCCAGCTCCATCTTGCTGATAAATAATCAATGGTTGATATAGCCCCAAAAAATAAAATCAAGATAATATGTAGGTTTAGATAATATGTTTCCTTAGCTGAGGGTCAATGAACATTCTAATAAGTTTAAGTAAACATTAGCAATGTCTTTTTTTTTTCTCCTGTGAAGAAAAATGGTGCAATAACCTTTTTTTTGTGAGGCTGCACCAGATATTAATTTAAGGGCTGCCTCTCACTACCATTGAAGAAATGTGGATTCTTATATCCCAGATATAGACATTGTTTTTTTACGTTTGTGCAGATAAAAGGTGGATTCGTAAGAAAAACAAATGAGAATTAAATAGTCGTTGTTCAGATCTATTGCACAAAAAAAACTTAAGTGAACTATCCAATAGTGCCAAAATTAAATTGGTGCATTCAACAAATATTTTGTAACAAATTTTTATAATTGAAGCAAGACTTCAGGCTCATCCTGTGTTATAACAGTTTACATACTGTTATTAATGCTATAGTTTGCCATTTATCAAGAAATAGCTTTGTTTTTTAAGACAAAAAAAAAGTCATAATCTCTCAATTCATTTATCAATTTCTACCTTGGAAGTCCTAGATTATGAAATGCACTAGTTTTAAATAAATAAAACACCTTAAATAATGTATTAGAAAAATTGATGTTTTTAAAAGGCTTTTATACATACATACATATATATATATATATATATATATATATATATATATATATATACACATATATATTTGTTCTGTGAAATAAAATCCAAGATGTAGTCTAAAAATATGACTAATCAGAAAATAGAACTTTGACATCTGTGAAGTTCATTTTAACATTCAGGGTGTGGTTATTACAGGGTACTATAGGTATATTGTTATGTAAAAATAAAATACAAAGCTGATATATTTAATTATGCTATATATACAAAGCTGATATATTTAATTATGCTATATATACAAAGCTGATATATTTAATTATGCTATATATACAAAGCTGATATATTTAATTATGATATATATACAAAGCTGATATATTTAATAAAATACAAAGCTGATATATTTAATAAAATACAAAGCTGATTTATTAGTATGACTTTGCGTAACTTTACTTTTTTTTTTTTTTAAATGCAATTTTTTATATTATGCTTTATTTTTAAAACCATGAAAAAGAATCATTCAAAATTTAAGTTAGTTAGTGAAAATGAATGTTGTTCTTTAAAGTAGACTAGAAAAAAAGGAATAAAAAAGATTAGTTTTTGTTGAATTTTGTTCATAAACTTCATTTTATTTTTTACCTACAAAAGATTGTAAAAAAATTTTTTTTTATTATGAAATTATTTTAAAAAATATATTTACATATTATAAAGTGTAAAAAATAATTGTTAAATTTTAGTTATTTTTATTTTTTATAATCATTTATAATTTAAATTGTTTATTATCTTTTAATTGTTGTAAAGTTGCTTTTATTTGGTAAATAAGCCAAATACTAAAACATTATCATGTCAAAATCTTGCTGGCAACTTAAATATCTTTCTTGTAAAATTGGCAATGTTAATAAGGAATGAATTACATGAAAATGTAACAAAATTGGGAATTTGGAATACTCCTTATGTTTATATATACTGATAAAATGAAACATTAACTTGCATGTGCAATAATTAAGTTTTAATAATGAAAACAGATTTGAATTGGCACTAATACTTTTAACACAATGTTTGTTATGTATGACATTCTGATTACAGCAGGATTTCACCAAATCTTTTAAATTCACTAGTTACATTGATGCTTGTAATGTATTTCACAAGTTTTTTTGTACAAAAGCTTGTCTATCCACATAATATAAAACTTTTTTTTTTACTATCTCTATTTTTTGGTCCAAGTGACCTTTCACTTTTTAGTAGTCCACTTGGCATAACTGTGTTCATAGTATACAGCTATGCCAGTGAATTGCACATTCAATCATTATTAAATTCAGTAATAATGGCAGACACAATATCATGTCTGTCTACATGAATAACTCCACAAAGTCTTATTCTAAGCACCATAGACTTAGGATAAGATTTTGTGGAAAGGAAATGACTCTTGGCAAGCGGTCATTTTCTTGTTTTCGGCTGGATTTTTCGTCTATAAATAACAACCATATTATATATATGCTAATATTGTATTAAGAACAACTGAAAAATTCCAGTTTCCAAATGCCTGTTACCCAGCTTTCTGGCCATCTTTATTTTACTTCAATAAATCCCTACCTTATCTCATGTGACTAAATGCAAACTACTTTTGATAAAACATTGCCTCCAGCATTTATGTACCACCTTAATTTTCATTTACTTATTGATTGGCTTTGCGAAGTAACTGAATCTACATAATGTACAGATGATTTTAATGTTTTAGCTGATTAGAATTATATACAATGTAGGTCAAAAAGTACATTTTAACTAACTACTTTTCATGTGATAGGAGTATATGACTTTGCTAAACATACACTCCTATCATATAAATTATTGATCCTGATAAACTATAACAACATTTTTTTATATCAGATTGACCCTAAATGCATCAAATGTGAGGTTTTAGATATCTAATTCTTTGAAAACAGTTCAGTTTTAAATTAATAAGAATTTATCAGCACCTACCTCCTTTCTGCAGAGAAATTAAATGAAGTTTTCTTTTATTTTAGTTAAATAATTTATGAAAATATTTTCGCTAAATATAATTTGTATGTCTGGAGAATCAATGCAAAAATTTCTATCTCATGATTAATAAATGATGATTATTGATTTGAACTTCTTACATAAATGTTAATCACATTTGAAATAGTTTTGTAACAGAAAGTGTATCTTTATGACTAGTGATTTATAAAAAAAAAAAAATTATTGTGTTGTTGGATGAATTATTATGTTTTTTCTTCTTTGCAAATTTGTATTGTGTAATATGTAATTATTAGTTTTCTCCTGAATTTAGTAACAAACCACTATTTGCAATACACTGTCTTTTTTCAAAAAATTTTGCTATAGCAATAATTTTTCTTTACTTTAAATTTTTTTAAATCAAAGATTATATACAATTAAAATTTTATTTAAAAGATATAGTTTTTATATTATCTTAATATGTGTGTTACCAAAAGAATGAAATTACTCCTTTTTAATATATTTTTAAAAATTAGTTGATAATATCTGATTGGCAATATTTAGAAAGTTATTTTACAACTGTATAATGATGAAAATTATTTTGTCCCACGTGTCTGACTCAAGTTGCTATTAATTTCAATAAAGCATGATTGTAAATATATACATCTCGATTTTTCGAGTGAAGAAGATAAACTGTTTCTCCTTTTTATAACACTTTAAAAATTCATAAAGGAAGGCAACATAATAAAACGCAACTAACTTTATCAATGCAAACAAAAAAAAGTAATTTTTTAAATGTAAAAATGAAAATTACCTGCCATAGATAGATATATTGAAATATTCATGTGTGGTGATCATCCAAACAAACAATTACCTTTACGGAATTTTAATTGCGAACTGTTTTCTAACTACATAATTCAATTTCTAAACACTGCGAAGAATCTATATTAAAAATGTGATAATATTTTGTTCATTTTTATAACTTTCGAATGGTTAAGCTTAAAATGTCCCCCTTATTCATTATTTCAAAAAATAACTTTAAGATGCAGAAGTGTTTCAAATATATTAAATATCTTTTTTTGTTATTATAATTAATGTTGGCACAAATAACATTTACTTTCGAGGTTTAATAAAATTTGTCAGAGAACATCTCATAACCTATGCATAATCAATCATAAATATGATTTTTATTTAGCAATAAAATGCCCGTTAATATAAGTGTATAATATATTTTATTACTGGCAATGGGAAAATTTCTTCCTTGTGGCGGTTATTACAGAAAAATCATTAAATTTATTTCTAATATATATTTATTGTTATTATACGATTGCTACGTATACTTTTATTTTACGAGTGTTATACATTGGGTTAAGGCAATAAATAACTTAAGGGACAATTTTAATTATCAATTGTTACTAGGAAATTAAAAAAAATAATCAGTAAAACCTATACTTTTAGTTACAACCTTTGTGCGCGAGTAGTTTGAGCTACTAATTGTATAATATGTTATTCTTTTGTTGAGGATTATTATTTAATTTGACATGAAACGCATAATGAACTGGATATTTTAAAGGACTTTTATAAATCTCAAGAAATATAACCACTCTTTAGATACATTTCCATTTGGCTTCAGTTGTAAAACAGCGTCCATATTTGGAACATATTTCGTTTGTTTCGTGGGTTTCAGTGGGAACTCTGTCACTTATCACCCTCTTTGAGCGAGCTCTGATGAGAGGTCGCTGATCCTTTGATATGCGACCAAAAACTGACAGCAGGTCAAAGTTAAGTTTCTTTTTTATTATGAGGTATTGTTCAATTTTATATTTGTAATAGATTTTGAAATACAACTCATTAAAACACGATCATTCGTTTCTAATTATTCTATATCTGCACTATTTGAAATATTGTAATGGCTCTATTTTGATTAAACCGATATATATTCTTCGTAATTACTATTTTTTTTTTCACTTATAGTTTTTCATGAAGACATTTTTTATCAGGCAGTTTAATTGCCAAGAAGATCGGTTTTAAAATTTCTAAAGCTAAATATTAGAAAAGTGGCCTATCAGACACTAGAACAACACGCTGGGTGTAATGTAATGCGAAAGGAAAGGCTTTGCATACTTTGAAATGATATATTTCGAAACATAAAATTGATAATTGCAGTGCTTAACGTCTTGGCGGAGTTGAATGGTGAATCTCTGAGAAAATTTATTTAGATTCGGATTTCGGATTTTCATTCAGATATTACCTGTGCAAACTTACAAAGTTTACTGAACGCAAGCAAGACCAAATCTTATACACCAGTAGTATGTATAGGATCCGGCGACAATTTAATAATACCCATTAATAAGAGAACAAGTAACCAATACTTTAAAGTTGTGGTTCTTAAACATTTTTGGTACGTGTACTTTTCAAATTAAAAAATTTCTAAGTATCCTAACTACCAAAGTGCAAAAGAATATGAAAACAACATTGTATCTATACAATTGCAATAAATCACCTTTGAAAAATATATGTAAACAACCACATGAACTAAAAATTGAATCCACGTGGTCATAGTACATGCAACATAAAAATTAAAAAAAGAAGCAAATTATTTCAAATTTTTTGCGAGACCCCCACTTTAAGAACCACTGCTGCTGATTTTGCATGAAGCGCGGCGCGATCATTGTAGTGGAATTTATAAATAACTGCTAATCTAAACTCTTAAACACGTAATTCACATTAGTCTGTCGATGAAACACGTCTCCCGTGTGAAGAAATTGTCTACTGAAATGTGCATTTTTCATGAATCGTGTGCATGGATGAGAAGTCCTAAATAATCTCGACTCGAAAGTGCTGTACTCCAAAAGTACGTAATGAAATGTGTATGAATCCCGACACAAGGACGGAGTAGCGCTGTGTTATCGCGTGCGTAGGCTGCGCGCTGGGGAAGCTGCTATTTCCAGTAGCAGGACGTGGGAGGTTTGAAGGGGGAATCAACAGCTCTTCCAAACACTGGACAGAGATGTCTCTGTGCAAATGGAGTTGCATCTGCTTCTTAGGTGGACTGATCCTCATCGGATGGCCGGCGACAGGTAAGACCACCCCCTTGTGTCCAGCGATGTCCCCGTGTTTCCCTCTCCCTTCTCCGGAAAGCGTCCTCCTTTCCTTTTGAAGGTGACCTCCTCTAATTGCATACGAAAGCCTTCCAATGAATGCAATTCAAATGAGGATAGCATTTACGAGGGAAAAAATATTTATCGTATCTGTAAAATTGAATATTTCTCTTAAAAAAAAGAAAGAATACAGTGATTATGAGTTATCTTTTTATCGTTGCAAGTTAAATACTGTTCAATAAAAATGGGAAAAATAGTAGTAAAAAAATTTGTTATCAGTTTATTAATTTTTATATACTTTGTTAAAATAGGAGTATTTTATTCCTATTTAAAAATAATGTTTCTATGATTTCAGGAGAAAAAAAAAACCCCATGTGTTAGCAAATTTCAAAAGTATATATTTCTATCTTATTATCTATAGTTTATATTTTTAAAAATGTAACTAAGAAAAACAGAAGAAGAGAAAAAATAAATGCTTTTAATGTATCGGAAATCATTTTAAAATGTGTTATTATTATGTGGGAAATGTTTAAAAAGGTTTTTAGTATAAAAGGTGACTTTCAACATATTTTCCATTTGTAGAAATGTTTTACCAATAACATTCAAGAAGTGATTTTTTGTAAAGGTCTGCTTTAATGAGAAAATTAGTGACCATTGTAATAATGTTATGTTATATGAATAATTTTTGATTGTCAACTTTTCTGCAAGAGCACAATGCAAAGAAGCCGAAAGCAGTAGAACTCTAATCTTGGCACTGGCAACCTAGTTTTCCCATCACCTTCATCTAAAGTCTGTCACTCGGATGCGTTTTGACACAATTCAAAATTTTTTCTACCACCCCAAAAGCAATTGTTACTATAAGCTGAATTTTTTAGATAATAGTTACGATTTTCTTAAAACCAATTTTGTAGCAGCATTGTTAATATTCATGCACATTTTAACTTCTTCAGAAAAAAGATTCTTTTCGCATGTTTAGTCGATTAGGGTCTTGTTTTGATTTGCTAGTTTTAAAAGTATGTATTGTATTTGACGTAAATTCAGATATTAATTTATGTGCTCTTAATAAAAAAAGTCATTTTGTTTGCGTTTCCATGTGTTAGTGTTATACTTTTTATTAGTTGTTTCAATTGACGCTTTTTAAAACATTGTATGCAGTTTTTTCTTTTGTTTCATATTTTGATTTATTTCAAATCGTCACGAACTCAATCTAATCGAAATTGACTGAACACAAAGCTTTTTCTTCAACCGGAATTGTTGATTATTATTTCTATAGGTTCAAAAAAAAAGATATTCAAGGAATTAAACGCTCCCTAAATATTTGTATCACAATATCTATCTATGTATATTAAGTATATATACCTTAAATATTTTTATATATGCCCTTAGTCATTTTCTATTCTTAAATAAAAACTGGTTTTTTTTAATATTGTTTGCATTATTGATTCATGAATTTTGTGTTAAACATATTCTCTGATTCTGATATAACTTATAAATAAATCTTAACATGTGTTTTATAAAATGATTGCTGTAGTAAAATCAATCTTTAAGAAGAATATAATTTTGTAGTGGTCTAATGAAGTTTAAGATTTGAAGGATATTTAAAATATACGTTTTTTAAAAGTGTGTAATGTACATTTTAAAAAAGACTGTTTACTGACATCATTACTATTTTACAGAACATTTTCTTTATTTTCCATTTACTTCTAATAAATAATGAATGAGAAACAAGTGATTCTAGCTGTTGTAATATGATTGACGAGGAAATAAATGTGTACATGAATTGACTCGAAAACATTCTAAATTAAATTATTTTATGCATAGAATAATGGATAATAACACTGATAAATTCAAAATTTGCCACATGTGTAATTTGTTTTGATGTTTTAATATTTTCATAACATTTTCATAACATTTTCAGTTTTATGACATAAAGATATGGTTTTTAAAAAGTGTTTATGTTGATTCGAGTGTTAGTTTGGAACAGATAGCATTGTTTTGTCATATGAGAAAATAATCTTTGCTTTGGTTGCAAGATAGAAGATAAAAACGACGGTTGAGAACTTTTCTCTTACTTTTGCAAGACTTTTAGTGGGATGATTCAGTTCCTATGATGTGGAAATACCATTCTTTTGATTTTTATTTTATATTAAAAAAACAAAGGAAACTGCAAATATGGGAGGCATAATTCCTTTTTGTCGAAATGTTTTTCGAACTGGAGCAGTTTTTGGTTGATTAATTTTTCTTTTTGAAAACAGGCTCACAATTCAGAATGTAATTTCTTTCTTTTCTTTCAATACTGAAAGAAAAGCTTATAAAAAATTAAATTATAAGATCATAAGTTGCTTAAATAATTAACATACCGTGACAAAGATCAAATGAAGAACTTGTTTACGAATCCTTTTAGAAATCGTAAATGTTTCGACACATTTGGGATTAAAGATCCCTCTATTCAAAACGATTTATTCCAATGGAAATAATTTGGATTATTTTAATATATGATTGAATTTCTGGGTCTTATATATATTATGGTGTGTTTTTGCTTTCTCAGTGTACTCTATATATTAATGCTACTAATTCAATGATATCGTTTTTTAAATCAAGTTAAGGAATTGTGAGGAAATAAATAATATTGTTATAAAACTAAAGCAAAGATATAAAAAATAACGAAATTATTCTCTTTTTTTTAGTTTGAGAGAATAATAGCAACAACCATCCGTAGTTATGTTATTAAAACAATTTATAAATGAAATCATGATTTAAAATATAATTTCTTTCTTTTCTTTCAATACTGAAAGAAAAGAAAGATTCTAAAATTTTAATTAAAACATTATAAGTTGCTTAAGTAACTATAACATATGACAAACTAAGAACTTGTTTACGAATCCTTTTAGAAATCGCATGCATTATTGCATTATGGCTTATTAATGAATTGCTGCATTATTAGCTTTGCATTATTTTTAAAGTAAAACATTTATTTCATTACTTACTTAAAAGTGTAACTTATAAAGACACTTTGAATTAGATACAACTTTTAATTCTATTTTCTTTCTTATGCATAAAAAAACTCAGCTCTGTTCCAAAAGAAAATATATATTCTTCTGTATCATTAAAATGTTTGATTTTCAACCGAGGTATTTGTAATTCTCAAAGTTTTAATTTTGAGAAGAAACATGATCCTCTAAAAGATCATTCCAAAGCCAAAGTGAAACAATTTTTTTACCTGCATGAAATGAACTAATTTGAATCTTCTTTGCTCCCGAAGACCTTGATTCCTAGACGATCCAAAACCTTTTCATTCTTTTCTTTTTAACTGGATCGCAATTCAAGATATCCTATTGTTCTTCACTTCTTTCCTAAGTGCCAGTCTGTCTGCTGCTTGTCCTTAGGGAACAGATATTTTACAATTTGCTTGTTCCATGTGTGAAAATTCTGCTTTAATTGAATACAAAGTAAAAGTTTAAGGCCTCTGCAGATTTAAACCATTTGGTTCTTACGTTCCAAAATTCTTATTTTCCTAAATAACATTTGAATATTTTCATAAATATAAGTTGAAGATTTTATTCTAATGAGTTCGGAGGATAGCGATAAAAGAATAGAAGTATTTCGAAGAGGAAATATTTAAAAATACTGCTGAAAATAACAATTTACTGGCTTAAAATTCACTTTTTAAGTGTTATTACTTAGAGATTTTGGTGCTAAAAAACTTTTGGATTATTGTTGCAGTAACGATAACTCTTCTTGTTCAAGTAGCTAGTTTGGAGTACTCAACTAAATAAATACATGAATAATCCAGAATCCAATAAAAATGCGGATATTATTTATTAAAAACAAAATTATTTTCTAATTTTTATAGCGCATTAATGGGATAAATCTTTTCATGATTATTTGAATTCCTGTAATCAGTTTTAGCTTCATTCCAATGATCTGGCGAAACTCTCTATTTTCTATACCTTATCTTTATGAATAAATTTTATTTTTAACAAATTAAAGTATAAAATACTATCAAGTTTTAACTGAGCAGCATAATCACTTTTTTTCAATAGACAAATTTTATATTGATTTTAATTTAAAAAGGAGTTTTTCTTTTTAAAAAATCCTCGTATATTTAACATAGAATATTAAATATAAACAAGAGGAGAATCGTAAATAAATAATCAGATTCCAATAAAACTATAAAGATTATTAATTAACAAGGAAATTCAACTTGAACTTGTTCTGATTCTTAAAAACTTTAATTTTTTCCGTTTTGAGGTACAATCAGTTTTTCTCTCTCGGATAATTATAGATTATTTCACTTCACGAAATGAATAAATTAGTATTTCTTAGTAAAATAATAATATAAATTAGTATAGTATAGATTAGTAGTATCATAACTTTTCACTGAATGAAAGTTGTTGTCTCCGAATGCTTCAAAGATGCTATCGTATATTGAGGGGTGTTTTTCTCTCTGTGTCATCAAAGATTATTTTTTCCCTATTATTTTTTCAGTGTTTTTTGTTACTGAATGAATGGATGTGGTTTTTTACCAGTCCACGTGGAATAATAAGTTTTTTGGATTTTTAAATTGCTAACTCAAATGTTAGTATCCTGATTTATTTTGCTTTTCCAGTCTAATATTATGTCTTCGAACCATGTTTACTTGACACTTTCGTTTCAAAATTTCTGCCTAGAAATTGAAATATTAAAATTGGAAATTGATTAAAATAAGATTAAAGAATTTATGAGTATCAATCAGAAATCTTTAAAATATGACTAAAATATTCAAGTAATCCTCTTTTAAATTCAATTTAATAAAAATGGATAAAAGGAGAACATTGTCATTTAAAAAGCAAAGGAATTATAGATATTTAATTTAAATTCATATTTTGTGTGGCAACATATACAGTATTTATTTCTATCGTTGGTCAAGAACTGATTTTTTTTACCTTTCACTTATTTTCTGACCTTTACCTTTGCATGAGTGTTAAAAAAGAAATTTATTTTATTTCATTAAAAATACTCAAAAACTTAATTTATTATTGACATTTAGAAATTTATATAAGCAATAAAGTTGATTCTTCTACTATATATATTCAATGGTTAACCCTTTTTCCATACCAAGGGGGTTTACACTAAGAATTGAATAAGTAGATATCATCCGTATTTTTTGCTCCATAAATATTAAACCTGGTTTTTTAATCAATTTACAAATAATTAAACTTTGTTCTGATACAGACGAGGCTATGAAATTCATGTAATCAAAAGTTTTATCTCTAAGCCCAAATGGATATGCATATGTAATCTGAACCAGGAAAGCTTCCTCCTAAAACCATCTAACTTAAAAAACAGATTTTTTTTCAAATATTTTTATATCTGGATGAAAGATTAAAATGCGATCCAGCTTTTGTTTTGTAAAAAACTTATTTTGTAAAAAACTAAAAAACTGTTACAAACGAGGCTATAAAATTCATGTAATCAAAAAGTTTTATCTCTAAGCCCAAATGGATATGCATATGTAGTCTGAACCAGGAAAGCTTCCCCCTATGACCATCTAACTTCAAAAACAGATTTTTTTTTCAAATAGTTTTAGATCTGGATGAAAGATTAAAATGCGATCCAGCTTTTGTCTAGTAAAAAAGTAAACATTTCAATATTATAAATTTTTTATTGAATGTTTTCTATTTTATTGCAAATTGGAAGATCAAATCTTTTTTCAATAAAATTTGCCCTCTATCTATGTAAATTTTTTTATCTCTATGATATTTATCGCCATTTATATGTTCGACTTTAAACTTGCTCTCAACAAAATGGATGTCGTATATAATACGTTAGAATGTAGATGCCTGTTTGAATCAACACTCATTAGCGAATAAACATTTTAAAGTATGATTATATAAAAAGAATCTATGAATAAAAATCATTTCACTCATTACTTTTGCACTTAGTGACTACGAAAATCGACCATATATTAAAACATTTATTAAATTTATGAAATATCATTCATTCAATTCTTTCTTTGTTTTTTATTTTGTTTAACTAAATGAAATGAGTATAGCTTAGATAATTTTTTTTTTTTTTTGAGTGAGGCTCGCTGCCAATTTACATTAAGTACATGAAGCTTTCACAAATTCTTTCTTCTTTCTAAACGGTATTCAAACTTATATATATATATATATATATATATATATATATTTGTCTTCCAAATGCCATACAAAATCTACTTGTTTTTTTTTTTTTTTTTAAATCAAACATGTATGATGTATGATGAAGTTAAAGAAACTTTGCATTTCTTTCTGATAGAAAAATACTTTTCTTCTAATAACTAAATATCTATTAAATTAAATGATTAACAAACTTTCATTTAACGGATCCTTCATCACTTCTGCTTTTTCAGTTAGCACCTCCTCGTATACATTTTATACACATTTAAGGAATCGTTTTTTATTAAAGGCAAAATTCACCTCAAAAAACTGATTCAAAGTGAGCGCTGCTGAAGAAAAAAAGTGAAATTCAAGAGATATTAGTAAGCAAATCATAAATAGTATGGATAAGATAAGGTGTAATCTAGAGATGGTTTCAACACTGCCATCAAAGACTTCAGCACACTTTGTGGTAAAGTATAAAGCGCTTTTAAATACATAGCATTAAATGTAATTATTAAATCTTATTAGCTACCCCCTCGTATTGTTAGCCACCCCTCCGTCAAATCTAATAGAAATAAAAGATTTTAATGAATTTTATTACAGTCCCCTCTATGGATTATGGATGGCAGTCTTAGGAATATTATCAATATTGTATAGAGAAGCTCTGGGGTAATGTTGATAAAAGAAACTTATAATCGTATACGCATAATAATTTACTTATAAAACACACAATTATGTATATAACATATATATACTTCAAAAACAAGTAGTAGAATACTGCAGTAATAGATAAAAAGAGAAAAAATTTACAAAAATAGATGTTGAAACAATATATCGTTCTTTAGTTTTTATATCTTTCTATTTTTGATGCAACTTACAAGTGTTATTCTGTAGAAGTTTACTTGTATCAGTGAGTGCTATTTTATAAAAATTTGTTTTATAGCTTTATTGTGGTTTATTAAATCTCGTTTCAACTCTGTTTTTGTTTTTTGAATTGATTTTTCCACTTCCAACAGATTGTTATAATTTTATGACAAAAACACAGAATAATAAAGCAAATTCTATTGAAGTTTGCCTTTTCCTTTTTAGAAGAAAAATGCAAACAAAAGATTTTGTTTCTAAGAATTTGATTTCCTTTTCAGAAGATAGTTCCCGGATAATTGCAAACGGTATAACTAATTCATTGAACAACGAAATAAATTTTCGAACAGGATCTAGCTGCTTATGAGAGCCTTTGTTGAACGAAATCTGGCATGCCTTATCGTGACTAGTCCTGAACACTTAAAATTCAGAAATCTAAAACTAGATTACCATCAGATACTAAACTCACATGTCCCAGAACGCCAGCCATGCAGAAATCTGATAGTGCTGGAGATCAGGTTTATGTGGGCTAATGTTCTGCGATGTGCGATATCAGTAACAGGTGGAAATCGAGCTTAACTAGATGTCGATAGGAGAAAGGCTGATTGCCAAACATTCTCTGCGACATCAAAAGATTAAAAAAATTTTAAAAAGTGTTTTATACTAGAAATAATAATATAACAGATCTTGACTGGAATCTACCAGTGAAGTCAAGAGATCACAATGAAATATTTACATGCTTATTTACGATCAAGTTGTTTTATGTAACCGTGGAGCATCTTGTCATGTGCAAAACTGCTGTTACAATTTAAGAATTTTCGTAAAATATTTACTTCTGTAAGGTAAAAGGAGTAGATGAAATTAGTTACTTCTTTTATTATTCACAAGAACTGATATTTTATACACAATTTTAAATTGTTATAATCTCATTCACATCGTGAATGAGATTACCAAAATCTGATTAACTTTGATGAAATCATTTTAAAAATTGAAGAAAATATATAAACTAATTCTTATTATTCATTAAATTTGATTTAGCGTCTGACGATTCAAGTTTAATTTAGTTTATTCTGATAGATTTTGTGTGTGTGTGTGTGTGTGTGTGAGTCTTTAAGCACACCATCAATCAGAGTTTCAATGAAAAGTTTTTTTAAAAGAGTTCGATCTTAAATATATTTTTTTCTTTCCTAAAATATACTAACTTATACTGGTTTGAAATTGCCTGGACTTATTTTCATATCATGGGAATACGTATTTTTTGAAAAAATGAATTCCATTGCATTAAATCACCTAATTCTCCATTTTTTTTTACTTATATTTAAAGCATCTTTTAATTTTATTTCGAAGTTGTATTCCTAGTGTAAATAATACAATTATGATGCTCTTCTGACTTCTTGTAATTATCAGAGAAATTGATTTTTGAAGAAAACATAAGACTATTAAATAAGTTATGTGTTATCAAAGGTGGTTGTAATACTGTATAATCGATTCTATTTTCTTTGCTATTTCTTGATACGTGTTCGAAACTTTAGGGTGACCTTTTTTCATCATTTAAAGCTCAGTTGAATCTACTTAATTGGGCCAACTGTTAAAAGCAAGAGAAGCTTGACAATTTGCTGTTGTTGACACTTGTTCGAAACTTGAGGTTGATTCTCCTTATCTTTTAAACCCCAGATGAGTTGTCTTAGTTGAACCAATGCCAACGAAATGTCGAGAGTTCCAAGTTAGGAACTTAAGTGAAAATGATGTTTGCGAAATAAATCCATCAAGCGTATGGTTGGAAAAATCAAGTATTCAAAGTTTTACAATATTTTAAATACTATGTTATAGAGACATCAGATTTGTTTTTATATGTAGTTATTACATAATTTTGTCCCCTTCCTATTTAGGGTCATTGTAATTATAAAAAAAATGTCATTACTTTACTTAGTACTTCATTTAATTATTTTTAGAATGCTTTTCTTTAAAGTTAAGTGAGTTAAATAGAAACTTTTTTTCTAAATGCAATAACAGCATAAATTTCAGATATCGTAACTGCATACAAAATGAAAAAACATGATTCTTTGACTGAATTTATAAACATGTCTCATCAAAACTTCCGATTAAAAGTAAAATTGTATTTAAAAAAATTTCATTAGATTGATATATTTTTATAATTTTTTTTTCTTGAATCTCTTTTTAAAGGGGGTTCTAAGTTCCATACATCTGTTTTAATTTTGAAAGTACAAATTATTCCAGATTTATTCAAAGATTTCGAAGATGTTGCATTTATGATATATATTCAAAGTACTGGAAACAAAATAATGCAGATTTCTAAGATTATTTCTTATAGAAAAAATTATTTTTGTTATAGTAACTAAAACTCTCGTCTTTTACTTTAAACGGAAATCTTCATTTTTTTAACATTTCAAATTGGTGTGTGTATTTTTTTTATTTGTTCTTTCTTACTTCTCCCATTATAATTAAATTAATAAAATGAAAAAGTCTGATGCTTTTGTGACTTGCTTGAAGGAGCTTTTGGTTTATAAAAATGATTATGCTTGAATATTTTTAAATTTTGTTATAAGTTCAATATACGAAGACACAAATTGCAACACAACACATTGCTTTCTTATATTTTGAAAAAATACTCAAAAGTGAAGAGAACTGTTGAGTGCGAAAGTTGTGTTGCCTTCACTTTCTGATATTCTTATATTCCCTGTTGTCTTCACTTGTGTGCTGTGGTGACAGTTGTGTGAGTCTGGTCTGACCGCAAACCTTTTACACATGTGTGGCACACTTAAGAATTTTAACGAGAGATATTAGGAAGACCAGGATTTGCATAAATAAATCAAATAAATTTGAACGAGTTCTTAATGCCATGCCAATTAATATTATTTATGAATCAAATTGTAAATAATTTACAAGATTAGAACTCTCGATTTTATATTATTTATCATGCATAATCTTAGAGGTGTCCTGTTCTGGTTGCCAAGGGACACTATTCGTAGCTTTCTGTCTTTATAGCGTAAGCGGTGTGAATTATTTCCCTTTGAAAAATGCAAAAATCTCTTATAGAATTCATTTGATTTCGTCTCATTTGAATAAATTATATTTTGTATAAGCACTTAACATTCAGAATGCCTTTCTTGGGCAGAAATGCACCTTAAGTTCCCTGAATCACTTCATATGTCATGTTACTAATGAAAAAGTTGCGAAAATTTATCTCAGCGCCATTTATACACCTCTCTTGCATACCAAAAATACAATTCGTACTCCTGAAAAATTTTAATAAGTTCTACATTTTTTATCATTTCAGTAACGAGTAATGTAATTGTTTTCTGATTTTTTATAGTTTTCCTAATTTAGTAATTGTCCTATAGTTGTTGATTTTTTAATTGAACTATGTTCTTTAGCCATTTTGCTTGTGAAAATAATTTTCATGATGGGTTCGAAGAAGGATTTTGTAGTATATCTTGATATATGAAATGATTTGAAATAAAATTTTTCACTCTCAAAGGATACAATGAAATAGTTTTCACTTCATAACGGTTGTAATATTTTTTTAAATCTTATTTCCATTTACTATTGGGGACTAGGAGAAAAAATAATAGAACTTTAATGAGAAAACTATGTTGTTTTCCAGAAAAATACATTGTAGAATTCAGATGTATCCATATTCGAATGATGGGATATAATAGTTGATAAATGAGTCTGAAGTAATGAAATAGTAAGCAAATAAAATAAAACTAATTTGGATGAGATATTTATTAGTAGTGTTTCGGAAAAAATAAAATCGATGAATAAAATAAAATAATTTAAAAATTTGTTGGAAGAAAAATTTGAACTCCAACTCTGTTCATACAGCTATTTTCATATGCTTAGCAATTTCATTGTCCTATTCTTTCACGAAAGTAACACCACAGTAATTTAGTAGATATGTTTTTATAGAAACATTTATTTTTTATTCATTTTAAACACTAGATTCTCTCATAGTCGGAGTGATAAAAAACCTGCAAAAGTTTCCGATAACATTGTACCTTGCAGTATGCACATATAATTATAAAGAGGAAATTCCATGTTTGATATTGAATTTGCTAATTTCTTTATTAAGGTTACTTTGAATTTCTTAATTCATTTGTATAATTTTAGCCAATCGAATGGAGGGTATAACTAACAACCTGCTTTCTTTTTTCTTGAATTTTTTTTAACTAATTTTAAATACGATTTTTCGAAATAAGTTTCCAAATAAAAAAACTTTTTTATACACAAATTTCGAATTTTTGTTTAATAAACATTACACTCTTTATATACATTTTTCTCGCACTTAAATCATTCTCGGATATTATTCAAGTGCAATCTTTTAACATAAGCATTGCATGAATATATTCGGTGTCTTAAAAACCTTTCATCTGCTTTTTCCCCTAGTGGACTGTGAATCTGAGACAGAAGGAAAACAGCCCCCAAAGGTCAAAGATTGTCGAGTTCACATTGAAAAGGCATTAGAGCAGTACTGGGAGAAAAAAGAGCCAGATGAAACTCTGAACACCAACGACGCACCTAATTTAAACTATCTAGATGAAAATGACATCAAAGAAGAAGAAGAGACAAATAGCAGAGAACTAAGAGATACCAACGAAGATTTAGAACAAACAGAAGATGAAGGAGACGAAGATCAAACTGACGATGAAGAGGAAAATAATGATGACGAAAACAGTGTATTGGAAGACTCTGAAAACACCGAAACTGAAACTGAAAATGAAGATGAAAATGATGAAGACGATAATGAAAATGATGAGGATGAAAACGAAACTAACGATGAAGATGAAGATAATAATGATGATGAAAATGAAGATGAGAAAGATATTGATGATGAAGAAGATGAAGAGGATGACGTTGAAGAACCTGAAATTGTAGATGGTACCGAACAGGAGGATGAAAAGCCAGACGAGTCCATAGAGGATGACTCAGATGATGACGACAATGAGGAAGAAGATACAGAAGAAGATGACGAAAATAATGGTACTTTTTATAAATTATCTCTTACATCAGTGGTTCCTTAGTATTTGCCTTTAGGAGAAAATGCAGTCATAACTGCCTCCCTTTCTATATCAAATTTAACGTCTTAGGAACTTTGAGATTTTTTTCTTTAATTATATGAGTTTCAGTTTCTTATTTATTAAATTCAGTATTCAAATATTAATTTAATTACTCACAGCTTATTAATATGGACATTTAAATCCAAGAACTAATAAAAGCATTGCATTTCTTCTCATTAAAAATTAATATTTAAAATGAAATTGCATTTAAGTGAATGTTTTGAAAAAATCTTCTTTTCAATACTTGATTATAAATGCAAAATCTCATAAACTCTAATTTCATTGAAATATTTGGGCTTAATGGAGCAATCCGATAGAATCCAAAAAGTAATAGATTATGTGCGAAAAAATTATAAATAGCCTAAAATTATAGACATCATAGACATGCCACTAAAATTCCTACAAAGAAATATGGCGAACATTATATGGTATGTATGGTATACAGTTTTTATTCACTAGAAGAATGTAATTATCCATAATTTCAAGCTGGTGATAACCAAGGCTCCAAGTGCATTTTCCATATCTAATTTATCAAATAAAATTAAGATGTTTTGATAGCATGCATCCCTTTTACGCCTTCTTGGAATCTCTCCCAATACTTTGAGAAGCACTGTTTAGAGAATATTTTTAGTGATATTCATACTTACAAAAACAACTTTTTAGGAAACGAAACGAACACCAATGAAGAATCGATCGACAAAGAAGACTCAACAGATGAAGACAATGAAACCGAAGAAGCCGACGATGATGAAGATGAGGAAAATGACAGTAAAGACGACGACGAGGATAAAGCTGATGAACCAGAACAAAATTCATTGGATGAATCGGGTAAAAATGAAAATCTCAGAAGTGATATGCCTGCAGATGAAGCTCAAATAGATAAGGTAATATTTATATTTAGGGTAATCACAACTATTTTAAGTTCAGACGCGTACCAAAATTTATTACTATAATTATAATTTCCCATAATATTTTACTAAGCAAAATAAATGGATTGGTCATCTATAGTTAAAATATTTCAAAATTAGGTGCATTATAAAGGGAAATGAATTCAATCATCTGAAAATTTTAAAGATCTGAATTCCTTACGACAACCCGTATAATAATCCCAGTTAGATAGCCAACAATTGTTTATAATCTTTCATTTTATGAAATATTTTAAAATCGTTCTCAACTAGATGTCCAATTCAGAAGAGCAAAATAAAAAATAAATAAATAACTCAGTTCTTTGATTTAAAAAGAAAATTCATTTCTTGAATAAGTAGCAAGCTAACTTGTTATTTATAAATGCAAATTTAAGAAACCATTGAACAATTCTTGCAAGTGTATAATGTTCGAACAATTTTCTTAGTGATTATTTCAACATTGATTACTTAATAAATAGTTGACGGCAGATTTTTCACAATTGCTGAATCATCTTATGTCCTCTTTAGGCCGTCACTAAAATCACTAAATCACTAATCACTATCACTAAAATCTATCGTTGTCAATCATTCTTGAAATCCCGATCAGTTGATTTTCTATAATGAACAAAATATGGAATTTTTCATTTAGTGAAATGTCTTTCAGTAATTTTTTCGTGATTTGTTCTAATTTTCTGAAAAGATATTTTTCATATTGATAACAGAGAACATTACTAAAATGTTTATATATTCTGTCCCTAAAAGCAAAGATTGACTTTTATAAAGAATGATGGTTCGCAATTTGAGACACCCGTTATTCTTTGATAAAGTAAATTGATATTTACAATTTAAGCGACAGCATGATTAGTACTAAAAATCTGAAGTGAGAGAGTTTTATAACAATTACTTAGGATTGGAAAATGTTTGGTAGGAACATGCATTGCAGTTAGATTACTTTTTAAATCTAGTTTTTCTTTCTTGAACATATATACAAATTTAGAGATAAGCTTATCATAAAGTTTATTTATGATAATTTAATAATTAATAATTACAAATAGTAAAATATCATGGAGTATATTTATGGTAACTTAAGTATAATATTATAAATATACGTTTATATACTTAGCATTAAAACATTTTCTTTATAATTTTAGAATCCTTCTGTACTATTTTGTAAATACATTTTATGCCATATTAAACAAGATGTATAAGCATGCCTTTTATTTTAAAATACTTCTCCTTTAATGAAATAATTCTAATTTTGCCTTCTTAAATCATCAAAGCATTTGTTATGGATCTTTCCACACAATTCATAATTAACCAACAGATAATAATTCTAACCAACAATGAAAATTGGTCAAAATTCATTCAATTCATAAAAAGGTTTATAAGCATTTGTTTTATTTCGGTACAATTAGAAATATGATAAACTCGTCGTTTACCTATATACACTGAAGAGACAAAAGTCATGGGATACCTCTTAATATCGTGTCGGCCCTCCTTTCGCCCGGCGAAGTGCAGCAACTCGACGAGGCATGGACTCAACAAGTCGTTGGAAGTCTTCTGCAGGAATATTGAGCCATGCTGTCTCGATAGACGTCCATAATTGTGAAAGCGTTGATGGTGCACGATTTTGGGCACGAACAGACCTCACGATGATGTCCCATAAATGCTCGATGGGATTCATGTCGGGTGATCTAGGTGGCCAGATCATTCGTTGGAATTGTCCAGAATGTTCTTCAAACCAATCGCGAACAGTTGTGGCCCGGTGACATGGCGCATTGTCATCCATAAAAATCCCATCGTTATTTGGGTACATGAAGTCCATGAATGGCTGCAAGTGATCTCCAAGTAGCTGAACATAAGCATTTCCAGTCAATGTTCGGTCCAGTCGCACCAGAGGACCAAGTCCATGCCATGAAAAAACAGCCCACACCATTACGGAGCCACCACCAGCTTGAACAGTGCCTTGCTGACAGTTTGGGTCCATGGTTTCGTGGGGTCTGCGCCACACTCGAACCTACCATCAGTTCTTACCAACTGAAATTGTGACTCGTCGGACCAGGCCACGGTTTTCCATTCATCTAGGGACCAACCGATATGCTCACGTGCCCACGAGAGTCGCTGCAAGCGATGTCGTTCTGTCAGTAAAGGCACTCGAGTCGGTCTTCTGCTGGAATAGCCCAAGAAAGCCAAATTTCTCCGCACAGTTCTAACAGACAAGTCCCTTGTACGTCCCACATTGATTTCTGCGGTTATTTGACGCAGTGTTGCTTGTCTGTTAGAATTTACGACTCTTTGCAGACGTCGCCGGTCTCGGTCGTTAAGTGCAGGCGGTCGACCACTGCGCTGTCCATGGTGGGATGCTATGCCTGAAATTTCATACTCTCGGCACACTCTTGACACAGTGGATCTGGGAATGTTGAATTCCCTAACGATTTCCGAAATGGCATGACCCATGCGTCTAGCTCCAACTAACATTCCGCGTTCAAAGTCTGATAATTCTCCTCGTGGTTTCATCATCACGTTAAAACATCTTCACATGAATAACTTGAACAGAAATGAAAGCTCTGCGAAAGCGCTGCGCATTTATTACTGCGCAGCTTGCGCTACTGCATCTGAAAATTTGCATATTGCTATCCCATGACTTTTGTCACTTCAGTGTATATCTCATTTCGTGGAAAATGAGATATACTAATCCTTCAAGATTATGGGCATGTTCTACATTATAGATAATAAAAATTATACAGAAAATATTGATAAATTTCCCTTTAAAACTAAATCGTTATTATTTACAGGGATGATTTTATTTTTCTCAATTAGAATTAATTTCAGTGAATGAAAATATCAGGTTGTTTCAGCTTGAAAACAAGGATATGAAAAGTGTTTTAAGCAGAAAATGGAATCATCTCCTCAAATCTACATACATCTACTACTACTTAGAATAATTTGTAATCATCTAGTGCAATACAAATTATTCTAAACAATATTTTTTAGTAAATATTAAAAATACTAGATTGTTTACAGATGATTGAAAGCAAGAGTACGAAGTGTTGAAAATGAAATATCTTCTTAAACTTACATATTGTAATTACCTTGCGCATTTCAAAAAAAGTTAGTGAATATTTAAAAAACGTTGTATTAGAAGAAATTGATAGTTGAGAAATTAGCGATTTCACGGTAATTATTCCACACATTTGAAATCCTTACCTTTATTCTTTTCATTTTAGACATAGTATTAGTTTGGAATTCTAATCCAGACATTCTAAACTTATATTCTAAATTCTAAAAGGCATGGTTTGTCTCAATTTGGGATAAATTGAACCCAACCTTATTTCATAGCATGTAATTTTCCCCTTAATTAATATTAATATTACTCCTTTCAGATAATTTTAATCCATGAATGCTCTTTATTCTGCATTTTGCGTTTAGTCTAGTACATTTTTACTTCTAAAATTTAAGCAAATGTTAATAAGTTCTGAAAATATTCAATAAAAAAAAAGAAAATATTCAACGAAAAATCTATAATTTAAAGTTTTGTTTTCGAATGCCAGGCCTAGATTGTGCGCCACTAGAATAGCAGAGATGTATTAGACTACAGAGGATGCAGCAAGGGACACCCCGCCATATTTTGGAGATGTTCGGAAAATATGCACTGTCCTCACGCACAATAAAATAACATTCCCAGCAACATATTTAACGTTCCCATTCGCGGCAGAGACACACAAACTTGTGGTTCGGCATCGCATGTCGAGTTTGGAAGTCAGCATCTTTGGTCCATAAACACAATACGCTATCCACCAAACCATTTCGGCTTGCAGTAGTTTTCGAAAGTAATATAATCGTTTATATGCAAATTAAGCTCATTGAGAAAAAAATCCCTTTCTGTATCAAAAAGCCAGATGAAGAGCGTCTAAAACATCCTGCTAAAATATGAAGTGATTGTTAATTTTAGTTAGTGACGTTTCCCCATGGGTTAAATCAAAAAGCTTACGTATTAATTAACTCTTAATGAAATAGATATTTTGTAAATAAAATTTAGCCACTATGGTTCTTATTATAAAAAATGTAACTGCTGATAATAAGATTTCTTGGTCTTTGGCATAAATGGAATAAACCACTTGATATAAATATTTGAAAATTTTCAATGGAATAACCGAAGCAAAGATTTCAAAAGTTGTATAAAAAAGTAGTTTGACAGTAAGAGTCTATAAGCATAAGAAATTTAATATAATCTAAATAAATCGAGACTTTATCAATTAATTAAAATCTATGTCATATTTTTATATAATTCTAATACACATCCTTGCATGTTCTTGTGGGCCTGGTGGTTTTGACTCTGGAGCTAAGGTTACTATACAAGTAAGCCATACCGTAATAAAATATTTCCATTCTTGTTTACTTATGGGATGAGTATGTTAAAGGTGGAAATTCCTTTTATCGGAAGTAAAGTTTTCCGATGAAAGAAATTTCATCGGAAAAAAATTATAATTTTCTATAATTTTCCAAACATAAACCTAGAATTCAAGCATTGGCAGCTCTGTCCCAAAAGTCAAACATAGAGGTTTCAAATTGCTTGGATTTGAAAAACTATTAACATTTCAGGTCTACAAATGTAATTCAAAACCTAAGATTAGACGGATGAAATTCTCAAGATCTAAAAAAATATTTTAAAGTTATTACATTAAAGAATTACTCACTTTCGATAAATATTACTGTAAGAATTCTTCTTGATTTAACAACCTTAAAATTTCTTTTATCAATCATAGAATCATAGCGGTTTGATAACATGGATTTACTTGCATCATAGATAGTCACTTTAATAAAATAACAAGAGTCGTGCTCTAGCCAATACTTAAATTCTGTTGCAGTAAGTCATTCCACTTAGAAATACTGAGAATATCATTTACGTTTCTCTGTCGTTGAATTTTGTTCACTCATCTTGAATTAGAATGCAATAATCAATTACAGTTAGTATAAAAATTATCAACACGATTTAAGGCAGCACAAAACATCAAAAATAAATGGTATACAGGTGAAGCAACATCGGCATTGCCAGATTAATATTTTAGTTCACAGCAAACTAACTATGTAAAAAATGTAAGAGAGACTTCGGAGTATGTTCAATCAAACTATTTTTTTGTAGTAAAAATATAACATAACTTAAATATTTATAGTTCTCATTATAATAACTTTAATTAGAATATTATATGTATGTAATTCCTCAATAAGAATAAAAATCCAAGCTTTTCTATAATTTTCCAACCATAAACCTAGAACCCAAGCATTGGCAGCTCTGTTCCAAAGGTCAGACATAGAGGTTTCAAATTGATTGGATTTGAAAAACTATTAACATTTGCCATTGATACACAGGTTGGCGTGGTTATTATGCAATGGAATGATAATAGTGTATTAAACGACGAGTGTTATTCGTTTCAAGTGAAGATGCCGTGGCAGAGTTTTAGTTTTCTTCTTTGACACTCCACAGATCACAGCAGTTGCTGTTCATTTTTCTCAAAAGGTAACCAATATTTTACGGTTAGTAGCAAAATGTTATCGAATTCATTTTCTTTGCCAAACATAAATGTTAAATTAAATAACTGAACACTGACTTTGTTGCTGAAATAATTATTTTTTGTCCTCGATACCAATACTGAGTTGTGGGAATTTGTTATAAATGCTTTTTTTTAAGAAAAGAAAAATGATGATATTTATGTATTAAGGTTTAAACCGTTTCACGTAAAAGTCTATTTTCTCATATAGTTTCTTTAAAATTAAAAGGAATTAAATTTACATTTAAATTTCCTCAAGGGATAGAAACTACAGTAGCAGAATAAGTAAACACGTATAATTTTATAGATGTTAAAATCCCACTTAGATATTACATAGAATTTAAATAAAATGGTCAGATTTTATAATGACATTAGGGTTGTAAAATAATAACTATAATCAATAATCTGATTTTCTAACAATTACACAATACACAGTTTATGTACCCAGAGAAATATATTATAACAGCGTAATTGTAAATTCTTATCTCGGAAGAAATTTCTAACATTTCACTCTGCATAATTATAAAGTTTCGCTCGTTATAAGTGCTTCGTATTCACGATAAAACCATTGAAAATGCATTGTTAGTAATGGATTATTCGATGAATGAAATGAAGAATGGACATATGAGCTCTAGATATTTGTTTTGGCTGTAGATTACGGGGTTTTAATCACAAGTTCATGGTTCAGAGGACCAATTACTAGTTAAATCTAGCATTTATAACATGAATGTTGCATCACTAGGTCAATGAGTAAGAAAGCAAGTATTACATCAAGTAGCATAGAATTTATTGCATTTTTCACCTCATGAAAGTAGATTCAATTCATTGAATTCCTTAACAACATTCAATTCCTCTGAAGATACCACAAAATATCAAAATTGGAAATCTATCCTATATGCTTAAAAAATCATTCTAATAATAAAAATATAACTTTTTTTAATTTCCACTATAGTTTTTTTTTTCCTTCTGTAATTTGAGATCTCAATTAATCCTGCAATTAATGACTGTTTCATCATTTCTTATCTCTATGTCAAGAAATACTAAAATATTTTAATATTTTGACAAGACAGAAGTCATTTTAGACATTCATTCCTACAGCAAAAACATTTATGTTTTTAATACTATGCACTTATTTACAATGTAGTAAAGAGTTTACGATTACGGTGTTTTACGAGGAGTTTTTTTTTAGTTTTTTATCTCTAACAGATTCTTTTTCACACGATATTATTTATTTAGTTAGATATAAGTTACCGTTAATTTGTACGAACCATTTGCAATATTGGGAGGAAAATCTTTTTAAAATTTCTCTAGAAAGGACAGGTATATTTTAAGTATTATTTTTATATTTCTTGAATATATTTGTAAGATGTCTTTGAAAATAATGTTCTATGTGTGTTTAGTAAAGTAAATTTAACTGCATGTAACAAATTTTTATGTTGTATAATAAAATATTTATTTTTATTCCAAAAAAGTGTTGCTTTGTGTTGATACTAATATAACACTAATAAAAATAGATTTTAACAAATTAGTTTTATTCCTGTCTCTGTAACTTTAAAATATACACACAAAGTTTAATATTTTTTATACACACAAATATTTTTTACCATAAATTCTGCTAAATCAGTGCTTTAGATACTATCTGTTCTACCGAAAATGTTCTTGTAAGTAATATTCGTTTCATATGGGTTTTGTTTCCTTTGCATTCAAAATGGCTATTCCCATTTTTTGGCTATTCAAAAGTTAATCCATTGATCAGTTTATTATCGGAAGACCACTTTTGTGCGTTTTGGGAAATATGGAAGAGAAGTAGAGAGTATTTATTTATTGAGAAATATAGTATTATGTATATTTCTCAATTTCAGAAGTATAGTAAATGTATAGGAATTTATTATTCGAGAAGTATAGTAAATGTTGTGTGGAAGATAACCTATGTTGCCAACCTCTTTTGGTAATTTAGTAGATACTGCGTTATTAGAATTATTTTAATTTTTAATGCTAATTTTAAAAAACATTAGTTATTCCACGTTGTTTTCTGAAGAATACACATAAGTTTATGAATATATATAACAATAATAAATTTAATGTGTTTAAATATCATCATGTGTAAGCACAAGACTGAAATTGTTCATTAAATGACAATTTTCTAAAATGTTGAATAAAGTAAGAACTATTAAAAACTGATCTATCACACCATTCTGAAGCGCTTTTAGTGTCACATTTAATTTCAAAATAATGACGATACATTTTTCCAATATAAATTTTAATTTTCCTTAATTGATTTCATATTGTTGATCCGTGTTAAGCATTCTATATTTTATTTCATATAATGAATACAAAACAAAATATACACTCATCTTTCTTTATATAAAATGACTTTCAAGTGATACAACACTATTATGCTATTTTTTATTCATTTTCTGTAATGAAATGATTTTTATCTCACTATTAAGTTTTAAAAACCTTTCTGAAATAAAAATTGAAAAATCTCCATACAACAAAAATTTAAATTAACAGTTACATTACTTTTACACAGCAATAGCAAACAAACGGCTCTTAATCTTTAATTAACTTTAATTATTTGAAAAAAATATTTTTTTTAAAAATTCAAGCTGAATTGGTTGGAAAGATCACTGCAATATTGTAGTATCAAGAATAACTAGGACTACGACAAGCAGAGGTTTTGTATTCATTCAGAATCAAGATCATTGCCAACTACCAAATGAGACTTTTTAGCTGTAAGTTAATCAAATATTTTTAAGAAATGATTCACAATTATTTTTTCAAAAACACTTTAAAAATGAAGGAAGAAAGGCTTTTGCAATCATTCCTCTAGCCTAACTAAGATACAGATTATAATTTCTTAAAGACAGATTTTAAGCAATAGCCACTGATTTATAAAAACTGAAATTAATCTTAATGAATAAATTAATTGTATCTTTTATTTCTTTTGAATAAAATCCCACTGCAGATAAACAGTGAGTCATTGTAATAAGTTAGTTTTTGACGCAACAAGAGACTCAAAAGATTAAATACACAAACATTCATTCGTTATAAATTTCGATTCTGACTTTTAGTTGCTTAGAATTCCTCTTTCTTTATGGTGCTGATTTGGAAGGTAACTTTTCTGTCCAATTGAATATATATGATTCTTACTCGAATGTGTGGTAGTTTAGTCACTGGGAATGGATCTGTATACAAGATCATCGTGTATATGTGATACGCAGTAAATATGCTGGCCAAATGTCCTGAAATGATCTTGATGTGGAAGATTGCATATTAGAGTTTCGATGTCTGTATAAAATCTGTTACACAACTTTCAATAACTTGGAGTGAAGAAATTAAGAAGACGAATATTTAAGAGAAGAAAGCAAAGTAGTTTTCGCATATTGCAAGTTTATATTACTGGAAACCATAATCTGCCTTTCACAGTGGAGTCTATGAATTTTGGAACTTAATTTTGTGTTACTAAACCGATAATATTCCAACTAACCTAGTTTTTATTCCTAGTAAATCGTTCTATATTCTTTTAACTACGAAGAAATAAAGCGAAGATAGGAAGTTATTTTGGAAGTTTTTAACATAAAGTAGCTAATTCTTGAGAAGTACTCTGGAGAATCTAACACTTCTTCTTTTGAAGAACGATTTCACCAAAAACTTTTTAAATAGTTCAAGAATAATTTTAATGTCTTAAGTAAGATTTACAGGGGACAAAGAGAGGTGCCATAATCTGAGAAGCTGTTAAGTTTGAAAAACGTTCAATTTCTTAGTAAAATTTTTGGATATTGTTCTTAGTACAGGAGAATAAATAAGTAAATGCAGGTGAATCGGACTTAGATGAGTACTTTGCAAAGCAGAATATATTTTTGAGTGTTATTATTGCCGTTACAGTTAGTTTGATGCTCTCCAATTTTTCTTTTCAAGAATATTATTGATGCAATGATTGCATTAAGATTTGTCAAGGTAGTTATAGCAGCTACAGTTAGAAATGTAACCATTTAAATTTTTGAAGGTAGTATACATACATGAGATATTTTTTTGTATAACATCAGCTAACACATATTAAGGATATAAATTAAATTTTCTAATTGATGTAGTATATTTCGAGTTTATGCTTATATATCTGCACAATGTTTGTATAATTACTTGTTAAGCATGTCGTGAAATAATAAGTAAACAGAATGTCATCACTAGAAATTGTTTTATAATAGTCTGATGACTTTTATGTCATTGACCATAGTGTTAATTGAAATGACTATGACCAAAGTTTCTTTAGCTACCTTGAATAATATCGGTTTTAGTGAATGCAAACATAAAGCTTTCACTTGTAAAAATACAAGTGACAAGTAAGAAAAATCCTTGTAGAACAAAATAAAAATTCTTAGTTGATATAAGATATAATATAGAAGTGAATTTCACTTCTTTTCAAGGATATTAAGACAATGCCAAAGTACATCTATTTGAGAACTGATGATATCACAATATGGAAAAATCTGATTGGTGTGTTGTAATGTGAGATCCATGTGTTCATGTTCTCCAAAGACTGACCTCTGAAAAAAAATTATGCAGTGAATACGGAAAACATTGTCATTTGATATCACGAAAATTCTTAAAAGGGTAGATGACAGAAAAAAAATGATTTACGAAAGGTGAGAGTAGAGAGTTGCCCCCAGAGCAGTATTTTGTGCTTCTCACAGTTCATTCACTCTCGTATATGGACGCAGAACAAATTCGTTTATTTTTTTAAACATTTCTGAGTAGTCAAAATCTAAATGATAATTTTAAGAATTTTGAGATTTCGATATTAAAGTAAACTTATTACTTAGGATTCCAAAACAAAACGAGTGCCTTGTCAGCTATTTTCGGATAATGTTACTTTCAATGTATTTCATTATTTAAATTATTTTAGGATTTTAAGGCCTGTGTCACATTACAGAAATTTTTTTTTATTTATAATATTATTTTTTATAAAATTTAATTAGTTATTAATAATGATATCAAATAATCTCACTTCACGAATTCGAATTTTAGAAAATTGATGTTTAAAACTTTTGAGAATCTTCCTCAATATTTTCTGAATTGTTAATTTTGTTTTTTAAGTTATTATGATTATTTACAAATTACAGTAGTATAACTGGATATAGTTAAGAAATCAGATGTATCGTTTGAAAATCTGAGGTATATTCTAATTATAAGAATGTAGAAAATGTTTATAAAGTTAAACAGTGAAAAATATTTGTGCTTAAAATCAGACACTTGTTTGATTTTGAATCTTTATAAAAATTTTAAACAAAATATTTACTTTATAAAGAAAATTATTTCTTATAATTTCTTAAGATGGAAGATGGAATTTCTGTTGGAAGTCTTAAATCAAAAAAAGAAGTAGAAATAATCCTTATTTAGAACTTTAATAGTTTCTTAAAGAGGAAACCACAAGTGTAAATTTTTTTCTTTCATCTGTAAAAAGGATACTTACCCTCTTTAGTTACACGGATTCTTTCGCCAGTAAAAAGAACTGTTAGAACTTCTTTTTAAAACTGTTTTTTAAATGCATAAAATAAAATCAAAGTATTATTAAAAATAATTAACAAAACAAAAAAAGTAAAATAATAAAACATGTGCATTTTACTATAAGCATTAAATAATAAAATGGAATCCAAATAAGAATAATGACTCCCATTTTATCGATAAAAAATTTCCAGTGCAAATATTGACGTTGCTTATCTTGAATGAAATTCTATGTGATTGTAAACAATTTGTTATGTCTGTTGAAAAAAATAATGCTATTCTAATGTGCTGCAAGTATTCATATTAAAAATGCTAGATTTAGTTAGTAATTGGTAGTCTGAACCATTGACTTGTGGTCTAAAATTCGTGATCTACAGCCAAAACAAATATCTAGAGCTCATATGTTGATTCTGCACTTCATTCGTCAAGTAATCCATTGCTAAAAATGCATTTTCAATGGTTTAATCATGAATACGAAGTACTTATGACGAGCGAAGCTTTATAGTTATACTGGGTGAAATGTTAGAAAATTATTTTTAAAGGCAGTAGTAAAGTGAAAAGTGACCATGATAATGCTTTCAACACTTAGTGACGTATTCGTCTGTTGATGTTTTTCACATTCTTAGAACTGTTCAATGCTTTCACAGTATTAAACAGCTTTAATATTATGAAAATATTAGAATTATTTTGAAGGCGTTTTTAAATAAAGCGCGGCTTCATACTTCCCAACTAAAAACAAATTTTTTAAAACTTTAGAATTGTGTATAGATTGTGAGTCACCAAAATCTATTCCAAGGAGATAATACGATTACAATATGGCAGAGTAAGCCGAGTTTGGAAGATATATGTCGAAATATGATCTCAATTCTTGCGTTATAAATGTACTTCTTCAAATTTTATTAACTAGCAAGGGTTGAAAATCTAACCACTTTTCCATTTATTAGATAATTAAATTTTAAATGTAGATATTCTATTATATAGACTCACTCTCTCTGATGCATATTAAAATAAAAAGTATGTTATTCATCATAAATGGACTATAATTTTGGTCTTTAGCAAGAATATGTAAATGTACGTTTGAGCATGAACTCTTGGACATATTCAGTTTCCTTCTAGTGTATACAAATTGTTTTTTTTTTGTTGAAACATGAATTATTAAATTCAGTGTATTTATAAAAAAGAACAAAAGGAAAACTATTTTCGACAATAACAAGCAATGTATCCACTTCAATGGTGTCATCATATTCAAGCAACGAAATTTTTCATCTTAAATATGCTCAGAGAGCATTTTTTTAAAAAAAAATCTACTGACTGTTGGATTGATATTTTATATATTTTCATAAATGAATCAAGAATTTTATTTTTTAAATTTAATATGTGAAAAGTGCATTTATTACACGAAACAGTTGAACAAAAATAATGTTCACCAGGCTTCATATTTTACGATTATAAAAAAATAACCTTAAGAATCATAGAGCTAAAGAATAGGTAAATAAGAGCAATCGGCGGCTTAACTGGAGATCTATATTTTATTGTACACTCTATAAAAATTGAGACCTCGTATTATCATTGAGAAAATGTATTCTCATTCTCGATGTGATCGGAAAAATCGGAAACGACTTTAGTTTTCCAATGTCTAAGATCAGACATCTATGATAATAACAGGAAAGTCTGTAGTATGGTATGGGACAACAGGATGTAAATTTTGTAATAATTTGAAAAGATAAGGAAGCAATTCCATTGGTCTGGTTAGAACAATTAAGTTTTACATTTGTACAGGTAACTTAACCAAGTATTAAATTTGTACGAAATAAAAGGCTCACAAGGCATCTACAGGTGACTCTAGTACCTTCCCAATAATTATTTTTTCGCTTAATGCTAGAATGAAAAATTTCATTTTAGATTTAAGAAAAAAAAATAATGTAGAAAAAAATAGGTATAAAAAAATTGTTGGAGGTCAAATGATGTCACCGAAACATTTTACAAATTTCTCAACCATTTTACTTAAAATTGAGCATTTCTAGAAATACAATAAAGATAGTAATAAAATTTTCCGTGTATGAATTTTGTCTGCATTTAAAAAAGTATTCAACTATTAAAATTTTTATACTAATCTGAAGTTTAAACAATCACAATGTATGACATGAATAACAATGTTGATAACAAAGAAAAGTTATGCTATTGAAATAAATTAAGGAATTTTCTATATATTTCTCTTTTAGAGAAATGTATGCATTTGTAATATGCTGAACAATAAATGAAACTGTTTTCACGCAATAAGTTATTAAATAAATTTCATTTCCATGGATTGAAATCCAGAACGAGATGTTTTCTTAAAAATTTTTTTAACATTTTTCATTTACATTTTTCATTTTTCCATACTACTTCATTAGAGTAGGAATGCACACATTTGTAATTTTTAATTATTAGGATTAAATGTGGTATAATAAAGTTATTATTTCATTTTTAAAACTGATTACAACGTGCTTAATCCAAAAGCAATTTCCAATCCTGGTCAATTTGCATGTAGATGACCCAGTGATGATGAAGCTATCCCATAAATGCTTCACACATAACTTTTATTTATAAATTGGGATAAAATATGTGATATTTATTTATGAATGCATTGCATATAAATATTTGACATTAGTACATAAATAATTGCTTTTATAATTTCAAGTTGTATATCTTTTGAAAGGTCGTCGGTGAGACCCATGAAGAAGAAACTCCAGACCAACAATCCGAGACTGAGGAACCGGATTCTGACACCCAAGAGGATTTACCTGAAGAGGAACCAGGTAATAGTATTATCTTTTTAATAAAATTAAAAGAATATTACCTTACTCTACAAAACATACATTTTTTAAATGATATTTAAATTCGTAACAGAGCATATAGCATACTGGGTTGCAATTTTGTATCTGAGCCTCAACTATTATTTTTGATAAAAATGTTTTTGAAAAACAGTTCTTTGAAAGCTGAACTAGTCTCCAAACAGCCCTTTTCTGTAACGTTAAAATTCTTCCACGCGTCTAGGAAGATGAGAAAGCCAGTTGACTTCCCTGCGAATCTTCTGGCAGAAATCCAATTGACCTGTTGGAGAATGCAAACACTCGAAACTCTTTTTAGAAAGGACCCTTAAAGTTCTTATTCACTGTAAAGTTACGAGCCTTCATTCGACATCTTTTAACGTCGCAGTATTTTGTTATGTTATAATTTTTTTACAATTGTTTTTGATGAATTTCATATTAAAAACGTCCCTTCCTAATTCTTTTAAAGTAAGTGGTTTCGAAGTCAGAAAGGAAAGTGTGGGGGATAGACAGAGATTTGTACCCACGCAGAAAGTTTCGCTGACGATGAATCGACTTCGAATCTTGGTACACAGCCAAGCGCTTCAGCGTTTATTTTGTGGCTTCGTTAAGTAAGCATTTTGCTGCAAGTTCTTCAAAAATATGCGGAAAGACGTCATGGCGTTTGAACTTAGATGACACCCTAAAGAATTCTAAATTAAAAAATTGCCAACTCATTTTCCTGATCTACAAACCTATTGACTTTGCAAGAAATAATCAAGCTCATTTGATATATTTGATAAAAACTGTTTAATAAATAAGTTCACTGAATTCAACTTAAATAAATGGGAGTAACCTTTTTGTAAGTCAAAGCTGTTAAGTAACTCCATTTAATAATTCTGTTGTGGAGACAGAATAACAGACTAGACCATCACAATGTCAAATAGTCTTGTAACAGATGTGGTATGAAATAGGAGCTACAAAACGGCTGGGTGGTTTGGAAACAAGCCAAATGGTACCTTCCGATTCCGGGATTGAAAATGAAAGGAAATAAAGAAGCAGAATTATCCGAACAAAATTATGATTTTTCATTTATTGTTAAAAATTTTTTATCCTTACTCATCAATAAGCCTTTATTAAATTTTATCTTTTATATAAATGATTGATATCTACTTGTAAACTCATAAAATGCATGAAAAATGTATAATTCAGATAGATTTTTATCTTAATTGCAAAATATTTTATATTTTAAATACTATTTTAGGAAGTCTAAGAATATCTGGAAAACTACAACCCCATTAGATGAACTAGGAATTAATAATTTTTGTGATCACTCACTTAGCTGTAATGGCATACCATGATGGCCTTTAATAATAGATGAAACAAGGAACAAGAACCTTCTCCCCATATATATATATATATATATATATATATATATATATATATATATATATAACAATTAACTTATAAAAATTTAATTTATACTTAGATTTTTTAAAGATGTTACTAGTTTGATTTACTAATGATCCCAAAATAACCAGAAAATGTTTCAACCGTTTATTATTTGCATCAAAAATGTTTGATTAAGAATAATTTTTGTAATACTAAGGATTTGGAAATTTAATCTAATTGTAATGGGATCATTAATTTTTTTTCTTAAATAAAATTTTCCACAACAACAACAAATTCTAACCTAAAATATAAATGAAGTGAAATTTTAGGAATTGAAAACTGAATCTTCCCGCTAAAATATTTCAGTGTCTAATACCATGGAAAAATACTTTTCATGAAAGACATTGACGAAGTAGTATTTTATTTTTCTTGTTCGTCTGATTAAAACTTTCTTTGAATTCTTCTGTTTTTAAGGAAGGTTTTGACAAAGAGTATTTATCTTATATATAAATAAATATTAACGTCTATATACTATATTGAATTTCATTTGGCTTAATTTAAATGAGTGTCATTTGATATTCACAAGATAAATCTTTAAATCTAGTTCAAATATATAACAAGGAGTAATATTAACAATTCCTTGTTTTGTGCTGTAAAATTTATATTAAAATTTTTTAAATTAAAATCTAGAATGATATACGAATCACGACTCAGTCATGATAAATAAAACTTTTTAGCTTTGTTATTTTCATTAGTTTTATAAATTATTCTCAAATTAAATAACGAGTTACAGTTATTATTATGTTAAAAATACAAATACTACAATGAAGTGATTATAAAATATCAATAAAAATTATTAAGACTAATTAAGACTTACTCGTAAAAGAGAAAACAAAAATGCAAACTTGATTTTGGTGCTGTGCCCTTTTGCAGAAATAAGAAAGATTAGGAAATTTTAAAAATGTAATGCTCTACTAATGCTTTTTCATTTTGATGATGCAAAAAACGAAAAAAAAAAGTGAAAAAGTAAGCTAACGAATGATCGATTTCAAAACTTGAAAGCATGAAAATATTTCAAAGTAAGCATTTTATTTAAAGGGTATTGAAACTTCTTAAAATATGCATGCATTATTTATGTATTGAAAATAATAACCAGTTAAAGTATTTTAATAAATATATATAACTTAAATAGTTTAACTAAGTAATATATAATTTAATAATAAATGTAATTTATTATTAAATAATTTATTATTAGTAATTTATAGTTTAACTAATAACTATATATATTTTAAATAGTTTAAATGTCATTGAAAATATTTTATGTCATTAGAAATCAAAAATAATTTTAAAAACGTAAATGGCTTTGTAATCGTGTAATATTCAAACACCCCAACGATAGAAAAGGGAAATGATTTGATCACCTGGCAATTATTAATTCACTAACTTTGTATAATTTTTGTTTCCTCAACAAGGAAATAAATCTTGGACTTAGTAAAATGTTTACAAGAAACGGTGACACATCTCGTATTTTTAGTACAGTGATTTGCACGCCGGCTGGTATTTAGGTTGGACGCCCTTGATTTTCCTGGACTTTTTACAAACACCCTTTTAGTACGCTATTTCAGATCGGTCGGAGAACATCATCTGCCTTCCCGTTTAATTTAATGCGTTCAGCAAATGAAGGTCATTGCTCCTTCAAGGGTTATGTCAAAGTGTAAGCTGATGTTTCATTTTAAAGTAACGTAAAGTGCAAGGTTTAATAAAGTATAGGAAATTGACATCCGGGAAAAAGTATTGAAGAATCACTAATTGTCAACACAACAACTTTAATGCTGATATGATCAAGGGCAAGTAGTGAACAATCCTCAAAGAAGTTTTCCTTTGGAGATGTGAATTAATTGGGTCTTCTGGAATTACTAAACAAAACACAAAAATGTTGCATTTGCTCGTCAGTATTCATAATTCAACTGAAACAATTGGAGGTCTTTTTAAAAAATGTTTAAAATCTGCTTTTACGTTTAAATAAGATCTACTAACCGTGAAATATACTACAGTTAATCATATAAAAAATCATATAAATATATCTACAGTTGATCTATCTGATTTCATTTTCAAATCTGAGGAAAAAGATTTCGTTTCGTGAAAAATATCAAGGAGCTTTAAAAAGATTTCGTCTTGGGAAAAGATCATTAAATAAATCTTATAAAGGTTTTGTTTGGAACTTCTTATTTATGGAGATCGACTTTATCATATATAAAATTAGTGAAGACAAAACTTGATTTCTTGTTTAGTAATTCACATAGTAGAAACTTTCCTAATTTTTTTTTTTTTTTTTTTTTTTGGTTAAAAATTACCTAATATGCCCGCTTGATAAATATGAAAAGATAGATTTCTCATTGATTAAATTTTTTAATATACGTGTGTGAATTATTTTTGCTTAATAAACAATATTAATTGTTTTTTTAGATTAAACTGTATCTCATATGTATTCAATTCGTAAAAATTTATAAAATAATTAAGGATTTATAAATATTAAAAGACTAATTGTTTATTAGAAAGACCAAACTTGACAAAAACTAGACAAACAAGTTCATCGCTTCTTGTATGCGATAAATACGAATTTTAAAGATAGAAAAAAAAAAGACGCAGATATTAAAAAGCGATGATAATTACTAGCTATTAACTACTGTAGAAGTCCACTTAAATATCAAATCTTAACACGCTCTATTGAGGAAGTATCTGGCATTCAGTCTGGCCATGAAAATATTTGCCAAACAGGGAGATAATCAGTACAAATGATTTGTGTACACGACCGGGTATTATACTGCTGAAATGTAAGTCCGAGGTGCTTTGAAAGAAAGAGCAATACAACGACGCATAGAATATCATACCCGGTTGAAGAATTACTGTGGTATATTGTCCAATGAGCCGTTGTGGTATAAAGGCTGTCACGGATGATAAACAAAAAAATTTAACTGTCATATGAATGACACCCAGAATTCTAATTCCAGAAATCAGCTTGTGTTGCAATTGATAGTTAGAATAGTATCTCCCCGCTGTCCTGGAGCTGTCCAGACACGTCTTTGATGGTCTATGAGGGTTAGTTCGAAGTGGGACTCATCACTGAAACAATTCTACTCCAATCAGTAGGATTTTAGGTTTGACTACGGCTGTGCCACTGGAAATAAGAGCCTCACAGTGTGCACAGGTGGATAATTGAGGAAATACTTTGACCCTCAGTGCCTTCTAACTTCTTTCCTGAAACTCTGGGCGAAACATTGCAGTGCTACATTGGTCATTATAGTGAAATAAAAATTTTCAGACGGGAAATCGAAGAAAAAAAATTTAATCAAAAATAAGTTGCAAATAATAAATGTAAAGACTTGTGAGAGAAAATTTAAAAAACGTATTCATTTATTAGGGGAAAAGGAAAGATACTAGAGATAGATTAAGATATATAGAGTGCAATTAAGATTCAAACCAAATGTCATATGGTTGCTTAGAGAGGTAGTAGGCACAATATTCGCCATGACCTCAAAACCTCTGGTCCGAGTCGTCAATCAAGTGTCTTTGTGATTACTAGTCTTTTTTTGCCTTTTTTTGCCTTTTTTGTTCTGCCCATGTCAAATAGTTCATAATGATGAATCAAAAGCTGTGAGAATCTCTCTAACGACCGCTTTGTTCTCACATTCTGTCACTGAAAACAATATATTTTCTAGGTCAACTGTCACCTTTTTGACCAAATTGATCCGGCCTAATTGTCAAGCAATTCTTCGTTTTGATCACTCTGCTTCTTTTAGTTCAAATGCTCATTCTCTCTTAAATGTTGAAATATATTCATAACGAGCATGAATCCGTATGTGAGCCGTTGGTACACTCAAATGAATAGACAGGATCGAATTCAAATGAAATTTATGTCACACAATTTTGTATTTCTACTCTTACACAAAATACGGATACTTATTTGAGATGCTCTTGAGTTGTAGTTGTTAACTGATTAGTTGCCAAAATTTGATTATTTGCATGTTAGGAAGATATTTGCACACAAAATTTTGTTGTGATCATTAATTCCTGTTTGGTACATCGGTTCTTCCCCCCGCCCCCACCTAGAATGTATAAGAAATTTTTTCGCCACTCTTATATATTGAGAAATCCTTTTATAATTGCTATTAAATACTGCTAGATGGAAAACTTCTGAAAATACTTTGTAACTACTATACATATATAGTTTCATGTGCAATGAGGGAAAAAACGCATACTGTCTTCATTTTCAGTTAGATTTACGATATTTTACAAATTTCAATTCTTGGTAATTGAGGTTAAAATAGAAGTAGAGATGCAGATAAACAAGAAATGGAATAATGACGCTTATTTGGTAGAAGAAATTTAGGAAGAATTAATTTTGTCTTCGTGTATTATTAGAGACTTATGCCTTATTCTTATTAGAGACTGTATGCCGAGTCTTCAATACGTAAATAAGTATGTAAGAAACGATATTTTATATTTATGTCATGAAAAACCACGTAGTTATATAATATATCCCAGTACTGCTATAAATGCTACCAAAAGAGCTTTTTCTAAATTATTTTATTTATTATTTTTTATTTCAAACGGCTTCCACTGCAAATGTAGCACAAGAAAGCTGAAAGGTTGACTACCACTGATGCAAGATAGATATAAGAGAGTTATTCCTTCCTTAAAACTTTTTTCTCAAATGATTTGTTATTCGAGTTTGATTTAAATTATTTACATCATTTAACATTAAATCCTCATCTCATTCCTTCAAATGTAACTAGTTGTTCTTTCAATTTTCATTTTAATCCTTCAAATGTAATCCAAAGAAGTTAAAATATTGGATACCATTAATGCAATATACACTGAAGTGACAAAAGTCATGGGATAGCAATATGCAAATTTTCAGATGGCAGTAGCATCGCGTAGAACAGGTATAAATGCGCAGTGCTTTCGCAGAGCTTTCATTTCTGTTCAAGTTATTCATGTGAAGAGGTTTTGACGTGATGATGACCGCACGACGGGAATTAACAGACTTTGAACGCGGAATGTTAGTTGGAGCTAGACGCATGGGTCATGCCATTTCGGAAATCGTTAGGGAATTCAACATTCCCAGATCCACTGTGTCAAGAGTGTGCCGAGAGTATGAAATTTCAGGCATAACATCCCACCATGGACAGCGCAGTGGTCGACCGCCTGCACTTAACGACCGAGACCGGCGACGTCTGCAAAGCGTCGTAAATTCTAACAGACAAGCAACACTGCGTCAAATAACCGCGGAAATCAATGTGGGACGTACAAGGGACTTGTCTGTTAGAACTGTGCGGAGAAATTTGGCTTTCTTGGGCTATTTCAGCAGAAGACCGACTCGAGTGCCTTTACTGACAGAACGACATCGCTTGCAGCGACTCTCGTGGGCACGTGAGCATATCGGTTGGTCCCTAGATGAATGGAAAACCGTGGCCTGGTCCGATGAGTCACGATTTCAGTTGGTAAGAGCTGATGGTAGGGTTCGAGTGTGGCGCAGACCCCACGAAGCCATGGACCCAAACTGTCAGCAAGGCACTGTTCAAGCTGGTGGTGGCTCCGTAATGGTGTGGGCTGTTTTTCATGGCATGGACTTGATCCTCTGGTGCGACTGGACCGAACATTGACTGGAAATGCTTATGTTCAGCTACTTGGAGATCACTTGCAGCCATTCATGGACTTCATGTACCCAAACAACGATGGGATTTTTATGGATGACAATGCGCCATGTCACCGGGCCACAACTGTTCGCGATTGGTTTGAAAAACATTCTGGACAATTCCAACGAATGATCTGGCCACCTAGATCGCCCGACATGAATCCCATCGAGCATTTATGGGACATCATCGAGAGGTCTGTTCGTGCCCAAAATCCTGCACCATCAACGCTTTCACAATTATGGACGTCTATCGAGACAGCATAGCTCAATATTCCTGCAGAAGACTTCCAACGACTTGTTGAGTCCATGCCACGTCGAGTTGCTGCACTTAGCCGGGCGAAAGGAGGGCCGACACGATATTAAGAGGTATCCCATGACTTTTGTCACTTCAGTGTATATACAAGAGAATTATTCGTTCCTTAAAATTCCTTCTCAAACATTCTGTTATCCTTGATTGATTTACATTATTTTTTTCATTTGTCCTTTAAATATTCTGGGATGCCAAATGAGAAGGAACATAACTCTTAGTAAAACACTTTAAAATATTTTATTATATCTTATTTATAACATGTTTCGGTCTATTGCTTCAAATAATAAGTAAGTTTTCTATATTATATTTTCATATAATTGAAAAAATGTCACTTATTTTAGATAACTTATACCATGTAAATATTAGTAAATGACATTTTCGTGAAAAAACTCGTTACAATTGTTTTTTCAGTAAGTGATTCTACAAGTGAAGAAGAGGACGATACCATCGAGAACATCTATGAGGAGGAGGAGGAGGAGGCCGACCTCCCTTTTGGCTCCACATTCCGCAACAGAGAACACATTGACGTGATTCTTGGATTAGAAGAAATAGGAACGGGATTGGAAAAAGAAGAAGAAAAGTTAGCGCAATCGGTGTTTCGAGATATCAGGAAAATCGAAACATCTCACATCAAACCCGTCGAATTGATCTACAAGTATGCTGACAGTACGACACGAGTTTTAGGAGGTGATGTATAGAGCTGTGTTTCAGATTAATGCTTTATTTTATGGTGAACTTTAGCACTACCTTTAGACTAGCGGTGTTGTGAAATTTAATTATTCAACACGATATATAAAGTTTGTTTTACCAACAACATGGCGGTATTTATGTATCGGTCCATTCCCCTGCTAAGCTTTTTGCCCCCTTTAGAATGGAAAAATCACTTCCGAGGATCTATGTTAGCCCCTGAGTTAACCACAATTTCTAAAGTAAATTTTTCAATGGTGAAATCTGCAGGGGATTCGAACCTTTCACACAAACCAAACCAAACGGTCTATAGATTGTACATACCCTTTCTCAACAGGTTTGGTTTGTCGCTCTACGGTCAATTTGCGCACACTTTAGGCTAATTGCGTCGGGACCTATAGTTTAACGTGCATTCTGAACCGCTAACAAACACCCATACCACCTCCAAAATTCGAACCTGAAGCCTATGGTACCAAAGGCCAGAGCACTAGCCAATTAGCCAACAGGCCGATTCCCGACAGGAACAAGATATCTTTTGGTTCTGTTTGTTTACTGAGTTTTGAGTTCAGTTTTCTCAGTTCGGAAGCAAAGCGCTTCAATTACAGAGCGAATACAAGCCGCAAAGAGTCGTGCAGTTTTTGGAGAAGTTTGAATAGACACTTTACTCAATAGACCTCAACTCCTATCTAATTTTTAGTGCCTAGAAATCTGAAACATTTTCTATTTATTAAGACGAGGGTGAATATAATTTGGAAACAATGATAAAGTCGATATCTAACCTGGAATTGATTTAAAAACCTTCAAACCAACAAAGTTTCCTCTTTGATTTTTCATACTAATTGATGCGTATTACACGATGAGTGAACTTTATTTTTGAAATATATCACAGCTCTCATTTTTATTTTCTCGTTATGATTTGATTCAGTCAGACAAAATTAGAATTGTCTGAAAAAAAAAGTTGGATTCGAAACTCTACAATTTTTATTGGATCGTTAAAAATTCGTAACCAATAAGTCTTCATTAACTGCTTCGTCATAAATTAGTCATAATTACAACTCTAATTACCTAAGCGTTATAGCATTACACTGCTGGCCATAAAAGTTGCTACATGAACGAAAATAGAATAGAAGCATCCTATTTATTGTAGACATACAGTATGATGAGAGGAAGACAAATACGTAAATTACAGATATCTTTGGAATACGGAACATGCAGTACCACCTCAAGAAGCAAGGGTATCGAATGAAACATTATCTGACATCGAGGGGAACAGAATTTGAAGGACAGATAAGGTGCAGCATTTCGTGAGATTTCCTCTCTACGATAAAATTCTTTGATCATAATTAGTTGGCGAGTGATGACGTTCCTGCCTCTCACCGACCATTGCCAAATTTAAAATATGAAAATACATTTGATAATCAAAATTGTTTACATTGAATTTTTATACCTTATTACTGATCAATACTATCTTAGTAAATAAACTTATTTTTATTTTAACCTTACTGAATCATAATGTTTTATTCTGTGCAGATGCTGAAATATTCAATAAGCCAATGCTTCTTTTCCTTGGACCATGGAGTACAGGAAAAACATCCATTATCAATTACATTCTTGGACTTGAAAGAACACCTTCCGCTCTTAAAACAGGTATTCTTTAATGTCCAATAGCAAATCTAAAATTCTTCTAAATTTAAGATGTCTTCAGAAATAGTTCTTTAGAGTATAAATTTTTTAAATATGTGGGTTTCCAGTCGGCTATGAAATAGGAAATTAATAATAAAATATCCACACCCTTTAAGGGAATAAAATGAAATAAGCGTTTCCTGAACATGGATATGCATTTATTAATATTGTTATTGTCTTGTATGTGAAACGTTTCGAAATAGTTTGCCATTGCTTTGTTGTACAATTGAATGACATGATTTGTGATAATTATTTTGTAGGATTATGTTCAAAACTTTATATGAGTATATACACTCAAGAGCCAAAACATTATGACCACCTGTCAATAACGAATTGGACCAACAGGTACGCAACACAGCTTCAACCCGCCTTGGCATGGATGCCACAAGTCCTTGGTAGATGGCCGGAGACAGATTGTACCAGATGTTTAAGCAACGGTCACGCAAATCCGAGATATTGCGAATTGGTGGTCTTTGAACTCTGAGCTGCCGTCCCAGGACATCCCAAATGTTTTCTATCGGATTGATATCCGGTGAGTTAGGCGGCCAGGACATTAACTGGAATTCAGCATCATGTTCCTGGAACCACTCCAACACAATTTTAGCCTTGTGACAAGGGGCGTCGTCCTGTTGGAACATTCCATTTCCAGCTGGAAAAACAGAGCCCATGTAAGGGTACAACTGGTCCGCAATGATGTTCAGATACCCTGTAGCATTTATGGTCTGCTCTACCACAACCACGGGTCCCAGAGACGCCCAAGAGAACGTCCTCCAAAGCATAATACCGCCACCACCGGCCTGTGTATGATCTACTGTACATTGAGGGAGCAACTGTTCGCCTGGAAGATGGCGTATCCTGATACGGCCATCGGCGTGATCGGAATGAAAAACCGTGATTCATCTGACCAGGCAACTCTCTCCCACTGATCCATGGACCAGTCACGATGTTCCCGGGCCCAGCGCAGGCGCAGTTGGCGATGACGCTTGGTCAGCAAAGGCACACGAGTGGGACGTTTGCTGCGTAGCCCCATATCCAACAGTGTCCGCTGAACAGTGTGCTCCGATACTATTCTACTTGGCCCTGCATTGTATTGGGCTGTCAGCTGAGCCACTGTCTGGTTCCGGTTTTGCTTCACCATGCGAGACAGTCTCCGATGATCTTTTTCTTTGATAGCGTGTGGACGTACAACTGCTGGTTTCACCGTCATTCATCCATTTTGCATAAGTACTAACAACTGTAGATCGCGTACAACCCACGAGTCGTGCAATTTCGGAAATACTTGTTCCGAGCCTTCGAGCCATTACAATCTGCCCTCTATCAAAGTCGCTTAGATCCGCAAGCCTTTCGCATCACACACAGAAGTGAAAGAATGATTCTTCAGACTCTCCAGCAGCAGTTAAATACCACTTCCACCTGATCATGTACCTTCCACGCCATCCAGGCGAGTTCATTGCAAAATTTAGGGGTGGTCATAATGTTTTGGCTCTTGAGTGTATTTCGGAAGCAGCTACTGTAGGAGAAAATAAAATCAGTCAAATCATTTTCCATTAATCATTTTCTGTTTTATGGTTATTTTATGTTCATCTTCTGTTATGTGTTATTCCACCAATAATGGACCCCAGAAAGCTACCGTAATTGTAAATTCCATTTATAAGAAACACAAAAACTCGATTCACTGATATTAAACTCAGATCACTGTTAAATATGATGTATGTAATAATTAATTTTAAAAAGTAGGACACTATAAGTTTTTTCATAGCTGTTATTGAATGCATTTTATACTAGTAAGACATCACTATGGATGATATTTGACTAAATAATTGTAAGTCTTAATTTAGGTGACGAAAAGGAAACTTTTGTTTAAAATCATATTGACTCGGCAAAGGGTTAAATAATATACTTTTACTAAAGATTCCAATACTTACTAAATCGAGTGTAGAATATTTCCGAGAGAAACTAAGAAAAATAAAAATAAATGATGCTGTTGCTAATCTCAGATTCAAAATGTCCATTCTTTTGTTTATATCCTGATGTGTTATAAATAGTAGAAATCTTAACTGGATCAATTATTAACGATAATCGAATGATTTCTTAAGTCAACATCGAAATTTGATACTATATTTTCATTCAACTAACGTTATCGTGTCCGTTAAAGTCCGAAGAAGATGGAAATGAAATTATAGCAAAAGTTTTCTTGATTTTTTCTGAATAGAGCCTTTTTTTTAAATTTTCTGTGAAGTTTTGCAGTTGGGTTAAATTTACAGGATAGATGAAGATGTGTCAAGGGAAAGTTATCTTGATGTTTTTTTGCATTTTCTGTATTAGCTGCATCTGTTTGCAATGATTTACATACCTCTGTAAAAGCTAGAATTGTTAACTAGAATTTTCAAACAACATCTACATCTTATAATCTAACGTAACTGGAAGAAAATTAGAGGCAGGTTTCTTTAACCATTTTATCAACGTGTTTGTTACCTTCAATGTCCACGTGTTCAGGTATCTATTGAAAGTTGCAAGATTTGCCAAGTGGATTCATCAATTTTACTTAAAAAGAGCAGAGATTTTCGGTGAACTTTGAGTAATCAAGCTGAATCGTTTATGAAACGGATCGAAAGTTATATCTCAAGGAAATAACAAAAAATAAAGAGGCTATAATTTGTTTCAACTCTTTACTTTAAAAATTGTTCATATTGTTAAGAGTTTTTACAATAGATGAATGAGAATGTCTACTCTTATAAAAATGCTAATCTCCTATGAATTAGGTACAGGCATCACTGATGTGGATTTCACTGTGCTGACGTACGGAGCCCAAAGGCAAGTTGTAAGTGGAACTGAACTAGCTGCCGATTGGAAGTATGCTGGAGTCCAGAAGTTCGGGCAAGGATTTCTTGATCACTTTCGAAGTATTCACATTCCACATCCCTTGCTGCAGAAGGTAAACAAATTGAAATTCCTTGAAAAAGCGACACAAAGAAATTATCACAAATAAATGGTAACCGTCATTAAAATATGGCTGTTTAGAGATTTATAAAAAATGTATTGTTGCAAACACAACACAATTTTGTATGTATGTTATAAAAATAACATATATTTCGTTATATATGAAAATTATACCATGAAAAATTAGTCATTAAAAATAGTTTACAGCTTTGAATCTGAGGGGTAAAAATGGAGCTGCAAGCTGATACTGGGCAGTAAAATACAAATACCAGCTAAAAAAATTGAGCATTCTAGACGGTTTACTAATATATAATGGACATGTTATACAAAAATGTTTTTAGCTGCTACATTGCGCTTTTTCACATTTGTAAAATGTGTTCAATATGTTTTCGTTGCTCTTGTAGTAGTATTATGTTTATTTTCAAAAGAACATTATCAACATCAGAATGCAGCCAAATTACACAAGTTGTTTTAAATGATTCCCCAACCAAAAATCACGAAAGTAAAGTCAGGAAAATGGGCAGACCATTTCGTACGAAATTCAAGACTTCATATGCGGTCGTTATTAAAATGCTGCAATAAAATTTTCTGTGCACACAGTGTAATATGAAGAGGTGCTCTACCATGCTTAAAGACTGCAAATTGGTCGAATTCACGTTGTTAGAGATCAGGAATGTGAAAGTTTCGTAGCATTGTTTAATAACTTAACGAATGTCATCAGTCACCTCTTCTCGTATTCTCTTCAAAAGATAAATAAATAACAGCCCACCATGAATGACGAGGTAAATCAACACCAAATAGTTGCTTTTGAAAAATGCAAAGCGATGTCTTTCCTCGTGTGGGGATTTTCGGACGCCCACATACGGCATATTTAAGAAGAAAATGCTATTCATCTCTCCATAACATGTTAGACTTCCAAGTGCTCTATGAACACTAGAGGGAAATCCAAGAGGATTTCTGTATCTCCTTCAAGCAATTCTTGAGTCCGAGGGATTTCGCAAGGATAAAAATCCAGCCATTTATACATGATTTTCCATATTGTAGCGTAAGGTATATCCAATGTCCTAGATATTGACAAAGTAGTGCTTGTTCGATTAGAGCATTGCGATTCAAATTTATGTGTATTTTTAACACTGATATAATAAAGTGATTAGAAAATTTAAGCAAAAGTATAATTTATTGTTGAAAAATTCACGATGAAATATAAGGTGTGATTCTTCTAAATTGAATACGTGATGCAATATGGTCGGGTATTAAAGTTATATATTTCTTATGGTATCCTGCGACATCTCATTCCCCAATTGTTAAAAGCGCGCCTATAGTTCGACCGAACCCATTAAGTTACCCAATTTGACTTTCACGAGTTTTCAGTCGGTGATAAATGTTGGAATCAGGAGGGTCATGGGAAATGTGTCAGTATTGAGGAAGCAGTTCTATGACACTCTTGTTGAAGGATGTCACGAAGGTAAAGTTGGTCTGTTATGATGCCATGTAACGGTACTAGAGAGGATAAATCACTGCAGTAACACCCTAAACCATCACGTCAGGTGTGTATGCGGTGTAGCTCTCAAAAAAGGGGACAGAATTGAAGCGCTCACCACGGGCTTTCGGGCTTTTTTTTTGTCATTAAAACCGAAATTGAATCACGATTTATCCCTAAAGACGATATGTCTCCACTCAATCACAATCCAGTCCCACCAAGGCACACAACGCTTCAAACGAAATCTGCAATAAGTAGCTGTTAGAGGAAGTACTGGTAACGAGTGCCACGATTGCGTATGATTGTCAGCCAAACGCCTCCAATGATATGTACAGACACGGGGCCCATACATATTCAAAAATATGTCTGCGTGTAGATGTCAAAAATGATGCAGTTGGCTGCTCTGAGCTAGCGACACCATGCTTGTATGTTTCGTTCATTGATCCAAACATCAATGCTACCCTGTACTGCCAGAACGATCGAGGTGGCGAACAACTCGCTGAACTGTTCACTCAGCCTCTGTCATCCTAATGATTTTTCTTCCATAAAATGCTGTTGATCCTGTGATTGCTTCGATGGCGCTGTGAAAGCATCTCTGATGACAAAGTGTCCTTCTGCGGCATATAAACTGTAAATAGTGTACCTCATAATATAGTATAATTTCGAATTAAATAATTTGACATTTTAAATTGGTTTAAAATATGGAATTAACAGAAAAAAAAAGTTTTACGATTTTTCTTTGCCAAATATTTTTTTATTTTTTATTTAAAGGCCTTGAATACCAGTTTTTTTAATTTCCTCAAATAACCAGCAGTAAAATGCTTTTATATTAAAATTAATCTTTATTAAAAAAAACTTTCACATAGCATTTCTAATGTTATGTAATTAAATGACATCTAAACAAAACGTAATTATATACCTTCCAATTCCATTATGACCTCTTCAGTCTTGCCCTAATTAATAAGCAGAAAAGTGATACAACTCATAGAATTCTATGCTTCACAACAAGATCATTTTTGTATTTTAGATTATGAAATCAGTTCACCTAAATCTAACATATAGGATCAAGGGACCACATAAAAATTTATATTTGGTAAATCTTTTAGAAATGCTTTAATTAATTCAAACTCTTGCTTCTAGGATAAAGTGCTGCCTCATTAACAGATCAGGAAATATTATTGGACACAAGACAATGAATATTTATTTTATCATAATATTGTCAATAATTTTGCATGAAACTATTTATTATATCAGTGTCCGATTTTCTGCAACTAGTCGAATAAATAAAAACTGTTCAAATTTCTAGGTCACTATAATTGATAGCCCCGGCATCGTGGAAAACAAAAAGAACACAGAAAGAGGTTATTCTTTGAGTGCCGCCTTCCAATGGTTTATCGACAGAGCCGATGCAGTTTATGTGGTGCTGGACCCTTCTAAGGTGGACATCGGTGGAGAGCTGGGATCAGTGGTCGAGCAATTACAAGGACGAGATGTCCGCTTCCTTCTCAACAAAGCCGATTCAATCCGTCGCAGTGATTTGATGCGAGTCGTGGGCCAACTCTTCTGGAATCTTTCTCCCCTGATGGGCGGAGCAGAGGCTCCCCTCATTTACGCCGTCTCTCTCACAACAAATCCTTACCATCCCTCTGCCCCAGCGAAGTTTCTGGCAGACCAAGAAAATAATTTCTTGTACGACATGAAAAGCACATTGGACAAACGGGTGGAAAATAAAATTCTTTATGCCAGAAAGCATGCTGTTCGGGTTAGAAACCATGCCAAAATGGTTGATTGCTATTTGGCTTCCTACTATCGGCATAAGTCTATATTTAGTAATAAAAGAAATATTGCAAAGTTAATTACAGAAAATCCAAGAGAATACAACATTTATGACGGACTGAGCAGTATGACAAATGTGAGTCGCAGTGATGTACCAAACCCACTGGCATACAAGGAATTCTTCAAAATACATCCTCTTTATGATTTCAAACCTCTTGCTTCAACTTGTAGCTATTTCCGTGGTTGTCCTATGGATAAAGTGGATTTAGCTATTACAAAAGAATTTCCCGAACTCCTTGCGAAATACAAAGATGCAAAGAGAGCTTTATATGGACAGTCGGAACAAGATCGATGAGTAGTTTTAAATAAAATTAAAATTAAATTGAAATATAACTTCACCAAATGAAAATTCGGATATGCAGAAGTAGTGGTTCGGATTCAAGAAACACTGCGAAAAAATAAAATTAAACAACTATTTAGAAAATGCGATGTAACGGAGATGCTATATTTTTTTCTTTGTTTTAAACGATCAAGAGGTATTAATTTTATGAGTAGATAATTGAAGTTACTTTTCATTTATATTTGGATTCGAGTAGAAAAATTCTCAAGATATGAAATTGTAAGAAAATTAATGAAACAAACATTTCTAATTAAACAGAGACAATTTTTGTTATTCGTTTCGAAAAAAGAAAAGCAGTAAAAGACCAGAAAATTTTTGCCATCATTCCTTTCACGATGGACTAACTTGTGATGTACAAAGAATTCAAATTTATTTCCTACGTCATTAGAAAGTCTTGTTTGGTAGTTTCACAGCATTTATAACACAATATCTCATTATAAACTTATCGAAATATTCTTAAAAATATAAATGAGTTTTAGAGTGTTTGCGGGCTGAAAGATTGAAAGGAAGTAACTGTTCTTATAAGACCCTAAAGCATAAAATTCACAAAGAAAATAAGAAATGAAGTGTCAACTGTTTAAATGTTAATAAGAGAAAAATAAATATGTGTTAGAAATTATTTATTATCAAATCTACTGTATTCGGCTCATATAATTCTTTGTATAATAAATTTATTTAATTCATCTTTTTCAGTATCTCTCATTCTTTTTTTTTTTTTTTTTTTTTTTTTTCCTTTTAAAAAAAATAATTTAGTAAAAATATACATTATACAACACAATTTCTTTTAGCCATAGAACAATCAGAGGGTTCAAGATAAAAATAAAACATAACAAGAAAAGACCATCAAAATAACTCTAAATAAATTTTTATTTTATGTAGGATCTATGGACTCAAAGAGATATCGTATATGAATAATGATATATGCCCAATATCTCATAAAATATTTTGAATTTTATTCATTTAACAACTCAGGTTATAATCAATATGTTTTAAATAAGAAATATACAAACATCTTAAGTGCTTAATAATCTTGGTAGAATGCTCATTTAAACTCCCAGAGGTGGCGACTGGTATTTTATGACACAAGGACAAGTGTTAATCATGCTGCGTCAAGCAATTGATTGAATAAAATCGATCTAAAATTGTTTCCCGCCAAGGCCATTAAATGTAAAATATAATAAAAACGAATATAAGTTTTAAAACTAATGTGAATATTAAATGCAATGTACATCTAACATAGTATTAATGATGATAGCAGCATGAATTTGATTGCAGGTGCACTGATCTGCAAGTGTTGAAAGCAAGTTAAAAATAAAGTCACGTCTGGTTGTTTAAGCTGATGTCTGTGATCTGGATTATTATCTATAATGATTTTATTATTTTCACCGTCTAATGACATTGACGAAGATTCTGATTCTGAAGAGGATGGCCAATTTTTAGTTCTCTTATCATTGCAATATTGTAACATTAGAATTTTTAAGGTTATCATTTTTTTCCCTCCTTATAACTGAAGTACATTTTGACATTAATTTGGCTTACGGACTTTGGGTTTGATTTTTCGAGGACCACCAATTATAGATACAACAGATGGGGGCATAGATGGAGCTGATAACAAATTAACGGTAGTAGCAGAGTCAATATATCGAGGTTTGTACAAGAAAAGGGTTAAGAATTTGAAGTGGCGGGCAAATTATTCTTGTTATATTGCTATCAGCCATTATGAGAAAAGAGAATGTAAAACGAATGATTTGCTCTTCTTGTCAACTTCAGAATAGGAAACTTTAGTTTGAGCAGCATATTTTCTAGCTTCACAGCATAAGACAAGTAACATTTTAATTTCTCGAATTTTTCTTTCAAGCTGCCAGTAAGGGCAGCTTATAAAATTAGAAAAGAAAGGCAAAAGAAATGTGTTACTCACACAAGTCTCAACTCCATCTGGACTCGATCACCAAGATTCCCTTTTCCTGGGCATGGATAGCCACGCACAAAAAACACATAAACCATTGAACTAGCATTGTTAGTGAATCCAAACATACAAAGTACAGAACAAATAAAAAATGAAATTTATTCGAAGAACAAAACTAGTAAGTAATTGCACAAGAAATAAATATCAGCATAAATGCGAGGAAGAACGAAAGAAAAAATTTAAAAATTCGTAAAATGCATTAGATTTTCAGTCCCAACTAGCTGTCACGAAAACGATGAGGTCTGTCATTTTGACAATGGAAAAGAAAAAAAAAAAAAATTAAAGGAAATGTGCCCCTGATTAGTCTAAAGATGTGTAAGTAGTAGTTGCTAGTAATTTAGACAAACAAGTATTTTAGTTTTATTTGAGATTCTTGATAGGGTCAGTCGAAAAAATTTTGTAAAAAACCTTCTCTCAGAAGATGGTGTTGTTTGTTACTCGCTTTTAGCTGAATTCATTAATTTGACAACCCTTACTTAGTTGCCATGGCTACTAAGTACAGATACATTCCATGTAGTGATAAGGTATACTACATGAAATCTTTTGATGTCTAACTGACATCTCATGTCAAAATCAAACTACAGAAAATGGGAAGAGAAAAGTTCACTTAAATTGAAAGATTTTATTGCAGTCAAACCAACGATATTGCTTCAATTGTTGGAACTTCTAATTAAAGTGTGGAGTAGATACAGATTACAAACATGCTAAAGATATACTAGAAGATTTATTAATAATAAATGACCATATCGAACATGCAATTGAACTTATTTAGGAATACAGTGAATTGATAATTTATAAGAAAATTTGGCTAGAATTCCTGCTGCAAGTTGTAGATTACCTTAAAATGGACCCTGATAGCAGGAAAAGGACTATGTATCAATCTTTGCTGAGTCACAAAAATTTTAATTATAATAAAAGTTGAAGCGTACAATAATATTTTAGAATTAAACGCATGTTAAGATACAGCTAATAATCCTAATATTTTTAAATCTCATAAATTTTGAGGCCTTTGAGCTACTTTTAAACATTAAAATTTATTGTTCACATTTTTTACATGCTTTTATATGAAAAGGAACAAATTAAGAGGGGTGAGACTTGCAAAAATAAAATAAAATTCTTGGTTTTAATTTCCAACCTAATAATTACATAACAAAAATATGTAAATAAATGTGTCAACGAAGGGTGACCACTCTCCAGGCAAAATAAAATTCCCTGACTTTTCCATGTGAAATTTAGAAAAATTCCAGGTCATTCGCAGAAAACCAGAACACCATATAAGTTATTTTAATATCCCTACGAATATGAAAATTATATAACATGAGTAATTAATAATATTTGTTTAAAACCTTGTAAAAAGCAACGAACTTAACAATTACCACCAATTAACTGCACCATCCTACGGAAAATTACAAAACAATTTTCTTCGGTATCACTAGAACCTTAAATTATCACACAGATTTTTTTATGGTAAAAAGGAAAAATTTTTTTTGACAGAAATAAAATTGTACTATTCAGTCAAAACTTTTGCAATGGGAAAGGATAAAATATTTATACACTTAAGTCTTGTTACAAGACTTACTATATACTACATCAGGCTTAATTAGAAAGTTACGGAAATTATATTGTAGATTATTGGATTAAAATTACGGATTGTAGCTTTCATGTCTCTTAGATGCGAAAGCTACAATCTAAATTTTCTTTTTCCATTACATCAATTTTCTGAAAATTGGAGCATTGTCTACCAAAACCATAGGCTTGATAAACTTCTGCATAACTCTCTGCAATAGGTGCATCAAAGATAAGAACAGAAAAGGAACCATAGGGGTGTCCCTTTGAAAATCAGCTACGTATGGTTCAACAGTCGAAGCTAGAGATAAAAAAAAAAAAAAAAAAAGCTATTTTTGAGCTTAATGAGTTTATTTTTTATGCACTTTGAAATTAAAAGGAAATTCTTAGACTTAATATATCACTTTTTACTAGATAAACTCAGCAATATGGGGTAGAATTTTCAAAGCTCTTTCAGCTACTGCCAAATTCTTGAGCCACTGAACAGGGGAATTTTTTGCCAGTGTAATGCGTGAAGTCGGCTATTTGTGAAGGACATTCTTAAAAAAATATTATAAGATCCTAAAAAATTATATTTCCCATCCCGTTTCATTCATTCTAGTTTTAAAAGCACAATGAATTGTATGCAATCCATAGGTTCCGCTATCTAAATACTTAAAATTTTTAAAAAAATTGTCAGTAGATGATTCTAAATTAACACTGAGCACATCCATACATAGCTGTACTATTTTTTTTTCAGATCTATAGATAGGAATACCAAACCATCCTTGAAATTTTCCATCAAATCTATAACGCATGAAAGCTGTAAAAATACAGATTTCAAGCATCTTATAACGACCTGATTTTTATCATTACATAATATAATCGTTGTATCCATATGTTGCTTTTGTGAAATTCTACTACTAAATACTGTTAATTTTTATATACTTCAAGAAGCTGCTTAGAAAAATATGGAGCAAATTCCTAAATGCCGATTCAGTATTCTAGCAATATAACTGTCTGGATATATGATTGTTAAAAGGGATATAGCTCTTGAACTTGATCTAAATTATGAATGTTGTGCTACACTATGCAAAATCCATAGAATTGCTGCCTCAGTAATCGTTTCAGATTTTTAATTTTGCAAGAATTAATTTTTACCTCAATATTCAATAAAGTACTTTGCTCAGATAGTTTAAAAATTGATTTTATATTGAATAATTAATTTTTGCTTATAATAACTTTTTGATTTCATATGGCCGGTGATGGCTCGCTTACTAATATTACTTAACACAGTATTGCAATAAATATACATTAAAGAAAATTTATCAGTTTTTACTTCTTGTCTCAATGACAGTATTCAGGAACTTTAATCCATGCTTTTTGAAATGCTGTTCTTTTGGATATTGCAAATCAATGTTTTAAGCCTAAAAAATTGAAAAAACTGCCCCTTAACATTATTTTCTTTTAGCTATTTAAAACTTGCAATACATACTGCTAAATTTTGCAATCATGCTTAATATCTATAAAAATTGTTGCAAAATATTATTCAATTTTTTTTATGCCTACATGAAATGAAATTCATATGTAATTACACTACACAACACAACTTTAGCTTTTTGAACTAGTACACATTTTTTCTTATAGTCAACTGAAATTTTCAAATACCTGTTTTTTGTTTACAAAAAAAAAATGCAATTTTTAGCAAATTACGCATGCTAATTCACATAAAAATAATAATGAAACACTCCTTTTTAAATCAAAAAAATTCTTAAAAAATTAAATGATCTTATTAGAGGAATATAGCTACTAATTAAATAGATAATAAAAATTAAAAAAAAAAAAAGATTTTCCTTAAAAATGTACTCATGCATGTGATATGTGTTTCCTTGTAAATAAATGAACACAACATCAACATTCGTGCGATTCTTTCCGGAAAACGCGATTTCTGATCGCATTGAATCCCATTAAGAAAAAGTTTATTTTCCTGCATTGCAATAAAAACAAAAAAAGAAGTGGGGTAAATATGAACAAATTTGTTAAATCATATGAAGGATTAACTTCTCTACACTTTTAAAGAATGACAAAGGGGGCGAAGGGAATAGCATCCGGCCAAAAAAATGCAGTTTATTATTTATATATTTTTTTTACGTGGATATGGCAACTTTTTTTCCTTTTGAAACTTAATTTTTCCAGTTTTGTTTCTCCAGAAAAGATTTTTTTCCAATCCCAGTTTTTCCAGACTGTTTACCAAATTCCTTGACTTTCCCCTGATTTCCAGGTTGAATGACCACACTGCAATGTATTGCAATCCAATCTATTAGCAAAAATATCTGTCCTTTTCTAGACAAATCTGTCATTTTTTATAAGTTTTAATTAATTTTAAAATTTAATTAAGATTTTTCGTTATATTTATTTATAAGATATTAGCATTTGCTGTAAAATTTTCAGATTGAATTTTTGCATACTCTGTGTTCATAAAATTTTAGCAGTTTTAGAAGCCTTCATTTAAAAATATGTTCAAAAGCTTTATATGAACAAGCTATTTTTAAAGGGGATATATTTTGGTATTCAGCTTGTCTTGGAAGAGTATAATTTTGAAATAATTCAAGTAATAAATACCATATTTTTCCAAGACTTTCTTCAAACTTTGTATGACATCATATTATAAATGTATATATATGTAATTATTTTTTTAGAATTTTACTGATCAATATATCAATTAAATTAATTATTTTTATATTGTTATTTTTAAGTTTTAATTTATAATGCAAATGGAGATAAAGGGAAACTAGTCCCCAAATATTCTTTAACAGACACAACCTTTGTCTTTGTCACTTTAAAATAAATATTGTAAAACAAAAGTATTTCTAATAATTCATTAGGTTAGAAAAATATATTAAAATAGCATCTCATCAACGTTTAAAACAATTGGGAAAAAACATGAAAGAAACTTTAAAAAGTGTATGCAAATCAAACAATAAATAAATACTAAATAAATTCTTATGCACATATATATTTTAAAAATGAGTTTCACTCTATTAATTTTATTTCAATCCTAGAAGAAAAAATTCAACAGTCTTATGTAAATGCTAAAAGTATTAAACTTTTCAAAATAAAATAAAATTATTTAAAAAAATTATAAATAAAATAAAAAAATTCTTTAGAAAATTTTTTTTTTTTAATTTATTTGAAAACTGTTAAATTGTAATGTTCTTCTATTACACTTTGCCTTAATAATACTAAACATAGTAATTCTAATAGAAACGAAGCTTAAATACAAATATAAAAACTTTTAATTGCAAATATATACAATATAAACATTTTTTTTTAATTTTAAAAGCAAAAAATTATAACAATAAGCCATGCCTGAATTTAAAAAACTAGGCTTAAGAACTTTAAACACGATATTAATAGAACAGTATCTTCTCAGTATAACAGACAAACAAATATATTAGCAAGACAATTGTATTTAATTTCCTTTTTCATTTTCATTACTGTTCTCTAATTTTTCAATCAAAGTTGATGCCTGAAAGAGGAATATAAAAATGAGAAAATGAATATTATTATTGCAAGAATGATACAATTTTTTTAAAGAAAATAAATATAAATAAATTTACATATTTTTAATTTCAATATCTAGTAATTCTAAAATATACCACAAAGTAAACAATTTAAATTTATAAATTAAAAATATCACATAATATCCTTATACTGATACATGAAATATTTTTTATATAGTTGACAAGCGACACCATTTTGTATATGAAGATAATTTAGCTATTCAATATAAAGAAAATGAAATATATTCTTATAAAATGTTACTGATGAAATGGTACCATAAGAAAAATGTAACTAAATATAAAAATTAGTAGCAGAATTATAGGACATTAATTCAAAGCACAGTAACAGTAAGAAATAGCAAAAAATTTCTAATTTTACAAACATTTTTTGAAATTTTATAAATTTTTTTTAACTCGTCTTACATGACTAGAAAATTTTTTTTTTCAAAAAAAGAAAATGTTTGCAAGAGAAATCAGCAAAATCTAAATAAATGGTGCAAAAATTAGAAAAAATGCAAACAAAGTCATTTAAAGTGGCTTTTCCCAGGATGTGGATTTCAAATTTACAAAAAGCTTTATCTATGTTTTTAAAAAAATATGCATATATTATATAAGCAGACCACTTCATTAATTTTATTACTTAAAAAAAAAGGACTTTGATAACATATCAATCATTTTTTTAAAGTTCTCTTTTAATAAGCATAATAGAATAAGATATTGATTGAGTAGATTTGGGCAATATATATAAAAGATTATATATTCACTTAATAAGTTAAAATAAAATTGAAGAATACTTTCAAATTCTATTTTCAGGAAATTTCTAATGCATAGAAACTACCATTGTATCCTGTTTAAGTTTAATTATTAATTCCTCAGTGGTGGGCAAAATGTTAAAAAAAAACAGAATAGAAACGGACCTAAGTTAATTTCACAATATTGGTCACATTGGGGAAGAGGTCATTCGAGAGCGTTCTATGGTGGACATGGGATTCAATGAATAGCAATTACTTTACAGAACTATAATAATTTAATGAAGAAATTGTTTTGTTATTAACGATTTTTAGCAAATTTATAACTTTAACACTACATTTAAAGTTATCCTTCAGACGGATTAAATATTAAAAGGGTATATGCCTAGCCTTCTCATTAGTATAAATATGAAGGGAATCTCATTAATAGAAATATAAAAAGAAAACATGTCATTATAAATTCCTCCTCTCATATTGGAGAAATTAAATACTCCACAGCTATCAATATACATATGCAATAATTTGTTTATCTAATAGTTTGTTCTTAAGTTATAATTTATTAATTCCTATGTAAACACTAAGCAAATATTGTGTTTGTACAAATCAATGTTACATGTGAAGTTTAAAGTTTGAGTAGATGAGATGATAATTGGCCAAATAAAGATTTTATAAAAAGTATTAAATGTTTTTAAATTTCATTCAGGCTATTAGTTCCACCAAGCCACCTTCATCAGAGGAAATCTCCCAATGTCAAAAGCATTTGCGGGAACTGACTTTAAAAATGAAACGGGTGGTACTTCAGTGGATACCTGGCCACTGTGGCATTTTTGGAAACGAAGAAGCAGATTGTCTAGCAAAAAGAGGCTCAAAACTACTTCAAACGAGATCCTCGTCACTGTCCCTCCATTCTATAAAACTTTATATCAAACAAATAATGACTAAAAACCACAAGCTACAAATTCATGATGAGATCAAGTCAAAGAGTTGGAGAGCTGAAGATCTTGCAGCAATACCCAGCAATCCGCGACGGCATGCTGTCGCCCAGTTCCGACTTCTGACTGGCCATGACTGCCTAGCAGAACATCTCCATCGCATTAAAATATTTTCGAATACTGGCTGCCCCCTATGTGGTTCAACAGATCCAATGAACAGAGACCACCTCCAACGATGTGCGGTACTTGACGGCGATTCGGAGACAGCGCTTTACTGGCGTGCGAGAGAATTCTTAAGGCAATGACTTCGGTCATCTGTGCATTTTCTGGACATTTATTCTTTTGTATTTTTTTCCCTTGTTATTTTTGTTATTATTACTATTTTTATTCTTCTTGTACTTGCCTTGCCATTGGAAAAAAAAAAAAAAAAATTCATTTGTTTTAAGCCGTTTTTGTATACCATTTTAAAATATATCCTCAAATAAATTGCATAAATTAGTGGTATAGATACAGAAATACAAACAGAAAAAAGAATAACAAAACAATTGAGGCAGCAAAAATATAAGCACCTTAATAACAGGTAACATTTTCAATCTAAGGGACGGAAAGGTATGAAAGCACAATTACTCATAAACTACTGTAAAATAATACGTTTCAAGTCATTCAGCTCTAAATAGAAAATTTTTGTTTGCTTTTCTATTAGATTATGCATGATTCAATTGGATATTCTAGGGATAAAGTGTCCACATATATTTTATAAATTCTGTTATATATTCATGCTTCTCTAAATTATAACCATTGCTAATTTAGAAAACATTATGCAAATTTTTAAAATTTTTGTACAAGGACAATTTGAATCTGTAGTTGAATGCTTAATGCCCTTAATGACAGTTTACCTCGTAATAATATAAATAACTAAAAATGAGCAATGTATTTTAGGTTTTCTAATGTTAAATATATAGATATGTTCTTAGGTATAATTAATGAAAGAAAATTGATTATTGTAATCCATTCTTCGAACCACAAATTTGATATTGGCTAGTAATCTATGAAACTACGAAGTACATTTATTGTTATATTTCTTTTTAACATAAACAACTTTAATCTCTATTGCAATGCTTTTAATTGTTTTTTGTCTAATTTTTGATAATATTTGTAGTAATTAGTGTTGCATAGGAGATGAACTTTGCAATCATGCAAGTGTTTTTCTAAACAAGGATGCAGATAAAGAGCTGCATGGCAAGTGGATATAATAAAAATTTAATAATTTGTTTTCACACAATAGTTAACGATAAATTTTCACTTCTTAAATTATGAAGATGGGGATAAAAAAGACAAAGGTTCAATGATCAATGAAAGCAATTCTTCTTTTATTCAAGTTATATTGAATTAAAAAATTATTTTTTAAATAAATCTTTATATTCTATAGCTTCTTTAATCACATCATTTTTTCTCTGATGGGCAAATACAAAATTCAGTTAGATAGTCAATACATATATATAACATAAAAAGAACAATAAATCTTCTCAAAAAATATTTCTCATTTGTAAAAGGAATTATCAATTAGAAAATTGCAATATATACTCACAGTAATAAACCAATAAGAGTCTGGTTTAAATATAAGTCTACTGATAAAACCCATTTCATTCACACAAGAAATAGCATGTAAATGTAAATGCCGAATACTATTGAAAGGAGGTACATGAAAACCAAACCTATATAATAAACATAAAAAGTCAAATTTTAATTTTAAATCATGTGTGTATATAAATCAATTTAAGTAAAACAATAATATTTTTAAGCTGATTCTTACAAAAATTACACCCATGCATCAATAATCTTATTAAAACTTGAAGGTGATCATAATCATTGACATAGAGAGAAATAACTAAGTCTACTAATATTGAGGCTGCATGTTCAAAGTGATTTTTTTCCCTTTTGATTACACATTATTCATATTATAACAGGTGGGCTAGAAAGTTAATAAGCTATATAAATTGAAACTGAAATGTAAATATTAAATCTTGAAAAGATAAGAAAATAATGAAAAATTAATTCACATCATATTTAGCAAAAATATTCGAAAACTTGTTTATTGTTATATTGGAAGCATTTTAAAATAAATTAAAAAATTTCTTCATTTTATTAAAAAACCATTCTCTACAAAAGCTATTCATTATATCAAAAGTAATTTTACATTAAACAGATTTCACATCTTGTTAATTTCTATGTCATTTAAAATAACTGTAAAACACGTTAAGGGATGGTATTACATATCCTTTCTATAATATAGGGGAGGGGGGAATACTATTTCAACCATTTGCTACTCTTACTAAAGCGTTTTCAGTTACTAATAGTATTTTAAACAAACTTTTATTAACAAATTTTAAAATTATCTTAAAAAGAAATAAGTAAAGTTCTAATATTTTTGTCATCATAAAAAGTAGATTATGTATAGAGAGAAGGTTCAATTAGATCAACATGAAATAAAAAATTAAGAACTTTATAAAATTATTTTTTTCAAAGCGTTAAGATTACAGTAATTATTTGGGAGAAGCAGAATTTAGTTGGTACCTTACAAAATTTGGTACCAACTAAAAAGTACTGAATTCATACAAAATTATTAAAAATTGTAGCTTAAAATTAAAGTAACATGTTTCAAGTTTTGTAAAAAAAAAATTAAAAAAAAGCAGTTTATTTAATTATTAAAAAAGAAAAAAAATTCAATCATTCCTTGATGAAATTAACATTTAAATAGTAGAAAAATATGATTAATTAATACACGATAAAATTTGCATTTATGTATATGTAGGTAGGTGTGAATAATAGTGTGTCTTTTTTTTTTTAACTGGTTTAATAAAATCAAATGCCATCAATGAAGAAAACATTACTTAATATCTTTAATAAATATATATAAAAAAGGAAATTTTAAATACAGGCTCAAAAGAATAGATGTGATAATAATACTACAGTTTCAGTTAAAAGTATTACTTTTTTATATTAAAAAAATATATTACCTTGCATCAGAAATACTTGCAGAGTTGTTCTTCAAGATTATTTCTCCTATTTCAACTAACCTTTTTACTATAAGTAGGAAAAATAGTAGCATTTAAAAATTTGGTAGTACAATAAATATTTAGTAACACAATTATGGGAAATCAAACAATTTTACTATTTATAAATTTTTAATAGTTTGATAAATTGCAATCAAGATAATAATTAAAAACTCTTATATTTCTCTCTATCCTTTATGATGCAATTTAACAAAAAGTTTACTTTTTGATAATAATAATTTTAAAAAATGAATTCAACAATAACATAGTTTTTTTTAAAATTATTTTTTGTTAATAATCTTTTTATTACTACAGTATTTTTCACAATTACGTTAAGTTGAATTAGATATAAACACTTTATTTCAGTTTACAATATATGAAGACATTTTGTTGTCTAATATAAAATATAACAACATGAGTATATTTAAAAAGTTTTAATATAAGCAAGCAAATATATTATGTTTTTTGCAAAATAAAGAAAAACACATAAAAGAAAATAAATTAATTGCATGTATTACAAAATCTATATGTAAAATGTAAAATATAAATTATTAAAAAATTATAAATTATTCTAATACAGCCACATTGTTTTATTGCTACTATTAATTTTTATAATGCTACCTACACTTATAAGCAGACAATGCTTCTTTTAAGTACATATCATAATATAACTTTGATAAGTTTAAGAGTAACTATATATCTGAAAATTAAAGATTAAAACTGTAAAATTTTGAAGAAAAAAGATAACATATTACACTATCTAATTACAATTTATTTATTTGCATATGTAAACAATTAGGGGGTCCATATCTGTAAATATAAATCTAATATCAACATAAAAATTTACAGTACAAATCACATTCCTCTTTTATTCTTTATAAAAAAAAAGCATTTCATACAGGTTTCATTTTTGGATGATCAGAGTAATGTGAAACAATTGATGCTATGCAATACAAAACATGAAAGAAATACTGGATAAATTGAATTTCTAACAGTAAAATTGAAAATGACCTCAATTTAAGCTTCAATTACTGCAGGGGTGACCAACCCGCGGCTGCCTTGAATATTTTTCATGGCTTGTGAGATTTATTACACTTATACAATATATATTTATTTTACAATGGCCAAAGTAGTAAAAATCAATGTATTAAAAAAATATATTATTTGTGCATCCATATAATCAAAAATTAACTGTCAAAATTATGAGAAAAAATTAACTTTGATTTTAAAATAATATTTTTGTGAATATACGACAGATATTGTCTATTTTATTTATGAGTTTACAGTTATGACTTCGCAGAATAATTAAATTATATTCTGCAAACTCATAATATATGCACATCTTGGAACATCTAATACAAAAGGTTCTATGTTTCATTCTCAGTGGCCACAGTGATGCAGTGACCATCCCTAGATATGCACAGTTGATTGCTGATAGCACAGCAAAGCAGAATCTCAGTTTCAAGTGAAAATTTGCTTTTTGGTTTCTTTTAAAATAAATATTTTTTATATTTCATTTTTAGTGTTATATATATTTTTTACAATGTGCATTTAGTATCATTATTAAAATTATCTATGTTTACATGTAAGAATAATACTAGACACAATAATAATAACTCCTTATGTTTCAATTTTTCACTCCAAAAAAAAATGTCTATAGTGGGTCTAAATCTAATATGGGGATATATAAATTTATATGCATCCCGCAGAGATATGGTGCAATTTCAAAGTGGTCCACAAGTTCATTTGGGTTGGCCATCCCTGAATTACTATATATTCCAGCACATGACAAGTGTTTATAATTTCAAATTATATTTTTTAATGTGTTAGGTATATTCTCCTTATAATGCACACCCTTTCCTTTATGAATAAACTTCCTACGCTCTTACTTTTGAAGTCAGTCATTTGAAGATTTTTCCCAGGCCTTCAAATGATAGTATACTGAATTGACAAACAATAAAGGGAAGAATATGTGTGGAAAGAAATGTTTGGTGGAAGTAAATAAGAGTACATAATTCTGCAAACAGGGTGAGTTGCATTCAATGGAAGTGAACACAAGAATGACATTTTAGATTTTCAAGAAAGGACATAATTTGGAGAAGAACAAACTTCAGACCCAAAAGAATTTGCTGAATAAAGTGTTCTCTCTTAATTTATTAGTTCTTTTTTATTCTCCTAATTATTATCTAATCTCCTATCTCCTAATCTTCAGTCATTTGTAACCATGATTTTAAAGTGAGCATCGAAGGCTTTAGTAAATAGCATTTGCTTTCATTGAAAATGCAGTACATCTAGTGTTCCTTTTAGTAGCAAATGTGGCTCCTGACAAACAAAACAAACACAATACTGGTTTCAAAAGCATAATCATTAAGTTTGTGAAAGAAAATGGAAATCATGCTGCAGCAAGGATATTTGTTATTCATGAAAGCTCAATTATAAAGAATGAGCTATATTATAATGAATGAAATACAATGGAAAATTATTTTATGCAGTAAATATTCACAGAAAATGCTGTTAAACAATCAACCATGAAAAAAACCTCTAAATTTATATAAATATTACTGTTTCATAATTTTTTAAAACTACAGAAAATTTAATACAAAAATGAATGAAACCATTCAACATTACATAAGTATAATTATGAATCAAAAACTTTCAAAGGAAACAGTGAAAATCTCTATTTAACATAATTTAAAGCAATTTTGATATACACAACTTATTTCCTATAATTATTCAACAAATTATTTCTGCAATTATTTTCACAGTATTTTGTTGTATTTACATTTACACAAACCACATTTTAATCTACCTGTAATAAACAATAATTACTACAAATAAACATAATTTTTTTAAAAACTCATATCTGTGAAATGTGCATTTATAAATACTAAAATAATTTTTAAAAAAAATCGAATTAATATTGCAGCAACTTCAATTTTACTTTTTGTATACTTTTATTGAAATAGTTCTGTTTCCAAAATGTTCTAGTCGCCTGCTTTAATTTCACACAACTTATGCATCCTTTTATAATAAACAGAATCTTCAATTTATTAATTGCAGACTCCATTAAACCACATTTTTAATGGGTTTCATCACATAGTGAAATCTCTCATAATGTGTTTAGAAATGATTATGCAAACCTGTAACAATTTCTCAGATTTCCAACAGACCATTTGGTTTAACTAATTTTCAGTTTGGGACAATTAGCAAATAATTCTAATTAGTAATTCCTGAATGAATTTGGACATGCTAAATACTTTTGGGAATTAAAGCTTTATTTTCTTTTTCTTTAATCCTAAGCCATGAATGCTTTATTAAAAGTACTAGTTCCAAAAGGAATATTTCATCACTTTACTGTTTAATTTGCAATTTGTCTAAAAAGATACAACTTTTTATATCATTACCACAATTCAGTCCTTCATACTGAATACATTTCGAATGACAACATTACAAAAAGTTGATTTTTAATATTTTGCATGCCATTGAAAAAAAATGTTTACAAAATATTATTTTTTAATTAAAAGTATTTGAACACATAAAACTTACGACTTTTTAAATTAAATGAAGCTTATTTTCTAAAATTTAAGCATAAAATTTATTATTAATATAGAAAAATATATAAAAATAACTATCAAGTCTAATTTATGAGATTTAAATGTACAGAATAGAGAAAAGACACTTTTAATGCCATTAACAAGAATAAAAAAATAATCATTTTTATTTAAAAAGAAATATTTGATATTTTGTAATTTACTTTATTCTTAATTTTAAATAATGGTAATTTTTTTTTTTCACTTTTTTTGGTTCATCATTTATAAAAATTACATTTCACTTCAAGTAAACAATTTTGCTTTAAATTACATTTTGTATATAAAATATGGTATTCAGTAAGAAAACTTTTTCAGCTTTAGAAATATAATATAAAAACAAATTGAGATAGCAGAGAACTTCTAAATATTGCACAGAACATTAATTCAAATGAAGATATTAATTATATATTTTAAATGTTGAAATGGTACCTAATGTTCAAAAATGGTTATTAGATACAAGAATTCAAATAGTTATTAATATAAAACGTAATAAATTTTGAAGTTATTTCTCAATTCTAATTCTTTTTGCCAAATCAATTTAGGAATCATGCATAATGAAGCTTACCAATAGGGATATCTGATGGCAGTAAACTAGAAGTATTCGTCATATGACTTTTTGGAATTATTAAATAATGGTGAGATGTGGCAGGTTTAATATCTCTAAATGCCAAATATTCTTCATCCTATAAAAAAACCCCAATAATTAAAAATAAAACTCATAACTATAAGCATTTTACTCTTTAGAAAAATTGAAAGTAAATAAAATTTAAGATCTGATATTAATATTTACATTATATTCCTAATATTGAAATAAAATATTCATGCTACTTGAAAATAAGAATATTTGATTGAATATTAAGTTTAATAGTTATTTAAAATGTATTTATATATGGAAATTATTTCATTGCATTGCTTTATCTATTTTAATAAAACAGCAATAGAATTATAATAATTCAAATTAAAGTTCATAAAAACAAAGAAAAAATTCAGCTGCAAAATCAGATTATTGAATAGTAATCTATCTGCTTTCTATTAGTCAAAATACTATATTTAATAAAAATAAGTTTAAATATATAGTATCTCATGAAAAGATGATATAACCTTAAAAAACTAAAAATAAATTTCAAACTAAATAGTTTCCATTTATAAAAATCAAAACTTAAATGATTAGGGTATATTCTAAAGACAGTTTTAAAAAAATACTATAACCTCAGATATTAAAATTCGGTATATATGAATTCATCAAAAACTTTACAGATTCAAGAATGATGCAGTTTTATATTTAAGCTACTATAATAAAATCTTCAGCACTCTGAATTTAAAATGAATCAAAGCATGATAGAATAAATAAAAAAGGGACCATCAAAATAAAATTTATTTATATAAGGTTTAGGGCCAGTACATCAATTTTGTATTACCAACTAGTATTGTAGGTGGTTCTAAATGCAATTCAAAGATACTTTATACTTTCAAATAAAAATTCAAAACTAGTGACCGGTTAACAAATAGTAAAATTTGACAATGATTTGAATTTCTATTAAAACAAAAATTTTAATTCCTAAATATTTTAACATGCATTAATCTAAAAATTATTTTATGTATTTTATTCAGTGAAGTTTAATTAATTATTCTCATTGAAAATTATTAAGAATCATTGAAATATTTACAAAACAAATGATAGGAAATTTATCAAATTTTTAAAATTAAAAGTATAAGATGTTAGAAAATATACCTTCACAAGTAATGTTAATTTAACAGCAAAAATAGTGCTAAGATTATTATTATAAATAGTTGATTACATAAGGAAATGCTAAAATACAAGAAATTAATCCTATACATCACTAAGAAAACATAGCAGTCTTTAATTATTATAGCTTAAATTTGTAAAAAGGGAGAGAGAATATTATAAGATCATTATGGATAAGTTACAACAAATATTAATGTATGAAAATTTATATAAGTTTATATTTTACAAATCAAAGAATAATTTATGTCAGTAATAATTAACTGTTATACTAGTTATACTAGTGTTTACTAGTTATACATTCTAAATACTAAATATACTCACTTCAAAAATTATTTCAGTAGATTTATCTTTAATGCAGCAAAATAAGCACTTCTCATCTTTCTTAACATCTGTCATTTTTGGACTGAAAATTTATTATGAAAAAAGTATTATACTGATTTATAAAAAATATTAATTATGATTATTATTAAATATTGAAATTTACTTATGACTTCATAAAATTGTTCAACATAGAAAAACATTTTTAATTGAATGTAACAAAACTAATTTCAAATATTAACCCGAAATATCAAGATATTCAATATTATAACAGCATACATTCATGGACGAATTTTACAGCCTTTGACTTTTAAATAGGCTGATATTTATTAAGAGATGGTTTTTACATGAAGAATTACGATAAATATTCAATACATTCTATTCTTCCCTTCTCCAGATATATATGAATAAAAATAGATAAAAGTTCCTTTTTCTTAGACAAAATAAACAGACAAAAATGGTTAAATGACATTTCTTTCACAAGTATCTTTGTGTTTTAAATAATACTTGCCAGCATACATATAGAAAGATGGTTGAAAAAATGAAAACTTATACAAACAAGTTGATAGCACTAAGTAGCTAACAATTTGAAAGCATTTACACTAAGTAATTTTTTTTAAACTAAACACCTACCATGAAACAAAATTGTCAATTTTAACAAAAAATATTGAAAACAATTAAAAATTCTGTAAAATTTCACGATTAATAGTTATACAATGAGATACTAGAAGAAAACTTTTTTTTCTTTAAACTAAAAGAAATTCAGCTAAAAAAACTGGAATTACAAAAGATAATAAAAATATCCTACATAGTAGGGTTTTTTTTTTTTTTTTTTTTCATTAGGAATAAATGCACAATACAAGAAGTTAAATCACAGTCAAGTAGAAATGCATTTAAAATATGCAATCTATACGTCTTTAAAGAAAGCTTTAGCTTTTTAAAGAAAGAGCTTTTTTTTTATGAGCACGATAGGATAACTAAAAAAGAACAGTATGGAAAACACAGTACACTGGAAAAAAATGAACCTATCAAAATATAACACTTAAATAAGAAGTTTATTAAAAGATCTGGCAGTAATTGGAAACTGTAAGCAAGAAGACAGGAAAAACAGTAAACAAATTCACATTACAATTGATATCATTTGAAACCAAATTATTAAAAACTGCTTTATAAGAATTACACAGAATTATTATTTATAGAAGTCAAACATACATTCTCGGTGTGAAAACTTTTTTGAGGTCTTAAAATTTCATTAGACTGGATATTTTTCCCCATACTGTCATAATCCAAATCTTACTCTTAAGTAAGCCACTCATTTTTAATATTCTTGGAAACATAAGCTTTTACTATGAGAGTCAATAAAATTTGCATTTAATATCCAACAGTCTATATTTTTATTTTTAACGAATTTAAATATTCCTTAAAACGTATAACATAAATGTAATAATATTCTTAGAATCTATTTCATTTCCACAAAATTTTTCTTAAAATTTCAGCCACTTTAACAATTCTGGCGAATTTAAGAAATAATTTTGGAACAGAAATTAACAATTCAACTACGATTAAACTGTTCAAAGATAAATTCTCTAACTATAAACAAAATTTATATATGAGTATAATTACTCCAATACTATAAATAAGAAAATTTTCAAACTAAAATAGCATCTTATAATCGTAATTGATAGTATTTCAAATAAACAGAATAATAGTTATCTATCCCATACTAGAATTTTTTTTTATGGAGATTAACATCAAAATTCGAATAAATGGGTTGCCTACATTGTTTAAATTATAATCGCTAACACGAATATCTTGACTTAACTTAGTACTTTGAGATGTATGCTCGCCGACGCTGCTTTATCTCAATTTATCAAAATATTATTATTATTATTTTTTTTTTAACAATCAAAACATATTTGAAGAAGTGAAAATGAGAACCCCATTAAAAAAATTACTCTAAATTTCAAAATTCCAGAAATCCAGAATTCTCTCTAAAATACAATAAACGTTGCCTGCACTCTCTAGCAATGAAAGAATAACCATAAAAGGAGTAAATTTGAACACGAAAGAAATATATAAAACTAGAGATCAAATCTATCACAACATTTTTAGAATTAAATGATGATTAGAACACATGAAGCACTGCTAGTACTTGAAACAAAAAGTGAAAATGGAATAATAACCCCCAAAAATATATATATATATGGGGCACTCCATATTTTACAGGATTACAAGACTTCTCGTAGAAATTGTAGAATCACTGTTGTCTTATAATAAGCGTCCTCTGACATATCAAATATCCATAAGTAAGACAGAACTTCGTATCCAAAAGCACTTTGAAGTTTGTTTCGTGCTGCTACATATTTTATGCATTGAAACAAAATTTGTTTGACTGTTTCCGGAGTTTTGCAGATCGAGCATAATAGAGATGAATTCAGGCCAAATTTATAGAGTTTTGCATTACTGGGATATGTTTAATACTATTCAAATGACTGAATTCCTGAGTATATTTACCACCCATCTGTTACTCTGTAGCTTTTAGCTGTGCTTTCTTTTTTGCTGAAATATGAGATCTTCTGGTGATATCCAATGAAATATTATTGTATCTACTGCGGATTTCGCGAGGGAATCGGCTAGTTCATTTTCTGTAATACCAACATGTCCTGGAGACCAGATTAATTCAATGGATAAAATGCTATTGCAAAGATCTTGCAGTTTATTGCCAAGAAACTGTATGATACGATTGAAATGAATATTACAATTCTGTAACGCCAGAAAAACTGATGCTGTCTGTGAGATTTATTTAAGAGATGAAAGGATAAAAAGGAGTGCAAGGGCTTCTCCTGTGAAAATAGTGTTGTAATTTGAGATCTGTCCTGATAAAGACTCTTGTGAAAAATAATTGATGACTGCTACTGAATGTTTAAGTTCTGTTTTAGATGCGTCAGAGGCTAAAATGATTATATCTTTCCAATATTCATTTTTGTATTATTCAAAAAGATGTTTGATGATATGATGAGGTAACTGTTTTGTTTGAAAAGATAAATCATTGAGAGGAAATATGACTTTAGAATTCAAACTAACTGGAGGAAAATTAGGAATTAAATTAGAAGGCTGAATGTACAAACTGTCTAAAAAATCTACAAAAAAACATTGAAGTGAAATTGGACGCTTCAACCTTGGGGTTTTATTTCCCGAGCGAAGATAAATGGTGAGCGGAAAAGAGGAATCGAAAGAAATATCTTTGATAAAAAAAAGCGCTTTGAAACAAAGCCTCTGAAACAAAGAAAATTGACCAGTTTCAGTATACCGTATTCAGGAGTTAAGTATGTGGAAATCACTATAGCTAGATGAGTTAAAAATAGGAACTCCCTATTCCAGTAAACTACGAATTGTGGTATTTGTTATTTGAATTAAGGGATAGGATCGACAATCCCAGGAATTAGCAGCAATTGCTTTAAGAGCAATCAATTTTTTAAAAACTTTCCTTTCAAGATACAGGAAATGTTGTTTGAAAGAGAGATTATGAGAGAAGATGATGTCTAAAATACGTGTATGTTGTTTCCAAGGGATGTGGATATTGTAAATTTGCAGATGTTGAGCTGATTGCTGTTTTTTATTAGAAAAATTAACCGTTTCGCACTTTTCAGGTTGAAGGGTGTTCAAATGAGAAGATAACATATTAACTTGTTGAGTCGGATCTGTAGTAACTGAATTATTTGTATGAAAAATCTTATTGCTAATCAGATTGTCTCTATTATGAATTGCTTTATTAATTTTATAAATTTTGCCATTATAGCCGGTAAAGGAACACACCGAATCCCAATATTATTTCTTAAGATCAGAAATGTATTGACGAAGTTTGGCAGAAATTTTCTTGTAAGAATTCCAGAGGTCGCGAGTAAATTGAGCTCGAGCTTGGCGTAATAATTTGTGTTTTTGTCTTAAAAGATTATTGGGTACTTACGTATTAACGATACCTTGGCGACAGACTTGGCGGTTTTTAAGTGTTGCCAATCTAACAGCTACAGATTTGGCGGTTTTTAAGTGGCACCAATCTAACAGCTGCAGATTTGCTGAGTTTTGACGCCATTTTGTATTGCTACGAAAATGCGTATTTGGGATTTGCCAGAAACTGAACAAGATGCAATTTTATTTTTTCAGGAGCGAAATATTTTACCAAAACAACGAAAATGTCCCAATTCCCATGACATGAAACTTTATTTTGGTAAACGTAAGTTTTGGAAATGCAATTTCAGTCAGTGTGCGTATCGTGTGGGACTTAGAAAAGACAACTGGTTTGAGGGAAGCAGAATTCCATTTTGTACAGCTTTGAGATTCATATACTGCTGGTGCGAAGAGTTGACGTCGATTAAATTTTGTGAAAAGCAACTTGATTTATCGGATAAAACTGTTATAGATTGGAACAATTACCTGCGTGAATTATGTGTCTTGGATATGGAGAATAAACCAAAAAAGAAGGTAGGTGCACCAGATTGCATTGTGGAAATTGATGAAAGTGTTTCGAATTTTGAAAGCGTTTTGATTTTAAATGAAGTGTTTTATATATTTTTTTATTTGGAACAAAATTTTTTTGACAGCGTTTTGATTTTAAATGAAGTGTTTTATATATTTTATTATCCTAATAGGTCCTAATAGGGCTGCGGGGGCATTGTTACTCCGCGTCCGTGGCTTACCATCTAGTTACACGTGCCCCCTGGGTAATGCAAAGTGAGTAACATCGGTGCAGCCCTTATAGACGTGCAGCCCTTTTATTATCCAAAGACGTCCATATCTGTTTGCCAACTGCATTGGAAATATATATATATATTTTATTATTTGGAACAAGAATTTTAAGTGTAGATTGGCGCCACTTAAAAACCGCCAAATCTGTAGCTGCGGTTGGCGCGTGTGCTCTTTATTGGCGCAACTGTCGCCAAGGTATCGTTAATACGTAAGTACCGATTATTGCACCTATAGTTCCACCAGGGGAGATTTTGATGGTGAGAGATTTCATGAAGTTTCTTATTATTAAGGAGAGCATGTTACACGAAAGAATGTAAATCCGAATATGATGAAAAGGTACGATTAAGATTTTGCTGATCATGAAGAAAACGATGAGCTTTAGACCATAATATGATCGATCTGCACATTTTTTGTGAAGAGGAAAGTTGAACACATAACTGTATCGGATCACTGTTCAAAGGATCGGAGTGAACAACGTATGATATATTAAGGTAAATGTCTGCGCTGGCGATGGTGAGATCAATAAGCGATGCAGAAGTTGGAGTAATATGAGTGGGAGTGTTGATATTAATAATATTTAAATTATTACGGAGAGTCCAGTTGATCAGGATTTCGGAACTAGGTGTAGAAGAGGGAAGTTGGGATGATGAGAATTAAACTCTCCGAGAATAATACAATTTGAAGGAAGTTGTTGACAAATTGCATTCAGTCCTTCAATAGTGAAAATGCCCTTGGGAAAATAAATGTTAAGAACAGTAAATGTTTCATGAGAAATATGAATTGTAACCGCTTGAATTTCATTAGCAGAAAAAGGAAGGTTGACAAAATTAAAGACTCTGCTAGGAATGCTAGAATCGACGGCAATTAAAAGTCCCCCTCTGCGTGCATTATCTGAACGATCGATTCTATAAATTAATTTACCAGGCAAGTGAAAAGGATCTTCGGAATTAAGAAATGTTTCCTGTATTGCTAACACGAACATAGAAGAAAAAAATTGGATCAGAACAGGGGAAGTTTGGCTCGAATGTTAGGAGCATTCCATTGTATAACTATAAACATTGTATTAGTCTTGACTAGAAAAGTTTATAAAGATTGATCCAATATCAATGAAATAAAAAATGAGCCTAAAATACAATTTAATTTTCGATATTAGAAGTTATGTCAAACGAGAAGTAAAGAAATTGAAGAAGGATTACCTTGCTTTATCAACTTCTCCCCCGTATAAAAGTCTTGCAAGGTTTCAAAACTTTGATTTTTGATTTAATTTATTTTTCTTATCTTTACCCAAAGAAACTGAATTTGTAACTGGAGGAAAAGATAGTTTCTTTAGCGCTTGATTTAAAATATTAAGATATTATTATAAGATATTATTTAAAATATTATTGCTATATTTTCTGTTAGCATTTTAAGTGATTCCCGAAGCATGTGCCTGACATATTTCTTTAACCAAATTTTGTGTGTCCATAGCTTGCTGTTGAAATAATTTTGTAATTTCTTCCTTCGTTATGTAATTAGAAGTAGAGGCAGTTTTTACTTCAGGGAGAAACATCAAACGAAGGTTTTAGTAAAATGATTTCATTAATCCAAAGAAAAAAAGGTTGTTTGCTTATGTTATAAAAGTTGATTATTTTAAAAGAAAAGTACACATTTACATATTAGATAAAAATAAAGAAGAAAAATTTTTAGTCACAAAGAAAAACAATTGACTAAAGATCAGAGAGAATGTGTAAAAGAATTTTTGAATAGTCAAACATTACTCGCTGGATTGTTGACTTAGAGTTCATCTCAGTTTAAAAATTTATTCTTTAGTCAAGTTTTCCTGGTTGTATAATTTCTTTATTTCTTTTTAATTTAGTTGGTTGTCTTTTCAGGTAAGTTACCTAAATTTGTATTTATTTTCTATTGTAATACCTAGTTATAATTGTTTGCTTGTGTATGTGTGTATAAACAGTCCAGTCACATCAATGTGACCACCTGTCAAAAGCCAGAATAACCACCTTTGGCAGAGCGGACCGCTGCGAGACGTACAGGAAGAGAGTCAATTGGGTTTCTGAAGGTGTTCACTGGGATGTTGAGCCATGCCGACTCCAGTGCAGTGGTCAGCTGCGCTAGATTACGCGGTTGAGGATTCATGGCGCGAGCAACCCGATCGAGGTGGTAACATAGATTGTCGATTGGGCTTAAATCCGGTGAGTTTGCTGGCCAGGGCAGTACGGTAAACTCATCCTGGTGCTCTTCGAACCCCGCACATACACTGCGAGCCGTATGACACCTCGCATTGTCCTGCTGGTAGATGCCATCATTTTGAGGGAAAATAATTTCCATGTAAGGGTGGACATGGTCCGCAGGGACAGATGCGTACTTGTGCTGATCCATCGAGCCTTCCACAATGATGAGTGCATCCAGTGAATGCCAGGAAAACATTCCCCAAACCATAATGCTCCCTCCTCCAGATTGGATCCTTCCGGCAATTGTTGCAGGGAGTTTGCTTTCAGACGTTTCCCGCCGTATACGCCAACGTCCATCTGTTCGATGGAGCATAAAGCGTGATTCAGCGGAAAAAGCCACCTGTCGGTACTGGCCCACTTAAGCCCACCTGTCGGTACTGGCGTGCAAATTCCAGCCTTCGATGAGCATCTTAAATCTCTTTTAATAATTGGTACAAGTAAAATTGATCCACAAGTACAAACCATTGTCAGTGAAAAATTACAATTACATAAATCTCATTAATATTTTTTTACAAGTGGATACCCCGCGGTTTATTCGCGTTCATTTAGCTTTTCCGTTCCTGAGGGATTTTCAGGATAAAAATCCTGTTTGATTCAGGATGTATATATTCCAAACATCGATATACATACATATGCGATACTCTTTACATCAACATAACTACCGAGGGCAACCGCGGGATGTTCACTAGTTTATAATGTTAGTGGGATTCATTTCAATTATTTGTTAGTTGTTATGCTTTAGTTAATTTTCTGCATATTATGTTTGTCATTAAGATTTATCTAGCAAGTAAATAAAATCGAGTTATTATCATTCTGTGTTTTTTTTATCCAACTTATTACAGCAACGATATGCTATTCGCTGTCGCGGGCCGTAGTTTGGAGACCCCTGTCCTAGGGCATCGGAAAGCATTTCAATCGTTGGCGTAATGCAGAAACGTAGCGGTTTATCCGACGTCTAAAAGAGCATGATTATTGGCTTTCGGGCCAAGGGTGGAAGCATTTCGGAAACGGCTAATTTTGTGAACTGTTCGCGTGCTGCCGTGATAAGAGTATACCGTGCATGGCAAAATGGCCCTATCCAAAATCAGCGGCGTGGCACATGTGGTGCACCACGGGCTATAGATGTCAGAGGCGAACGAAGGCTACGGATATGCGTTCGGGCGAATATACGTGCAACTATTGAGCAACTGACCGCCCAGATGAACTACCAAGGGGCTACCAAGAGTGTATCCTCTACAACGGTTCAGCGAACGTTGCTGCGTATGGGCCTCCGCAGCAGACGCCTGGTTAATGCACATATGCTGACTGCTGTTCATCGACGACTCGGTTAACTTAGATCTGTAAACATTCTTTGTGTACTTCATTTTGGAGAATGCTTTCTCACACAAGTAACTAGTACCAAAAGCAGAAACAGCCTACGAGCAAATTTATGTAAATTATCAAATTGTATCAGTGGAAGACTCTTATAAAATTCCAACAAAGATGAGTTTTAATATCTGTTCTTAATTATATCACTGCACTGTAAATCAATAATTTCCCTTTGGAGTTTCGGGGCTAGGGTTTCAATGTCAGTATCAAAAGGATTTTGAAAAATCTTAATTTCATTTGCAATGTCATCAAAGTCTGAGAAACGAGTATCAAAATTTATCTTCAAAGCACTCAAAACTTCGACTGCAAAATCGACGGGAAATTCAGTCTCAGTAGTGCGGCTGAATATTTCACTTGTTTCAAAATGTGTGAAACATTTTTTACGTAATTGTGATTGAAACAATATTATTTTCTGCCGAAATGATTTGATATTAGTGTATAGATCAGGGAGAAGCTGGTTTTCTCCTTGCAATCTCAAATTTAGTTCGTTTATATGTTTTGTTAAATCGACATAGAATGCTAACTTCTATAGACATTCGCTATTTTGTAATTCAGTAAGAGGGCGATGCTTTTCATTAAAAAAAAATATTCGATTTGTGTTCGAAGTTCAAAAAAGCGCTGCAGGACTTTTCCGCAACTTAGCCAGTATACGGCAGTGTGATACGGCAAATCATTCTCTCCCATATCTTCAATAAACTCGCTGAATTGTCGGTGTTTCAGCCCAGTGGATCTGATGAAATTAACAATTGATATGACTGGTTTTAGAACTTCAGACATATCCAAACATTTTCCGCACAAGGACTGTTGATGAATGATACAATGCAAGACTAATGGTTTTGAACCACCATCATTATCTACTGCCTTTGACAGAAGTGCAACCACTCCTTTATTTTTACCACACATGTTTTAGCCTCCATCAGTTGTAATAGATTTTAAGTTTTTCCATCGTAGGCTCTTTTTATTAATGACATTGTTAACTCCTTTAAAAATATCTTGCCCAGTAGTCGTGCCGTGAATACTATCAATATCAAGAAGTTCTTCATACACTTCATAGCTTTTATTTACTCCTCGAATAAAAATCAACACCTGAGCGGTATCTGACACATCCGTTGACTCATCCAAGGCCAGAGAAAACCACTCAAGATGTTCATTTTTGTCAGACAATTTAGATGATATATTTTCTGCGATATCTTGCACCCTCCGAGCCACGGTGTTTGCTGACAAACTGCCAGTTTTAAATAAATTTACCTTTTCGGAGCACATTTCTTCCGCTACTGCAATTACGCATTCTTTGATCATTTCTCCATCGGTGAATGGCTTTCCACGTTTTGAGATTTCAAGAGCCACACGAAAGCTGGCACGAGTTGCAGCCTCTTGTTCAATATTGACTTTCGTAAGCAAAGATTGCTGCAATTTCAATCCACGCTTCAAAGCGTCAAATTTTTCTATCCGCAAACTTCCTGTATATTTTGAGTAATTTTGAAAATGTTTCGTTTCATAATCGCGTTTAATGTTATATTCTTTGAGAACGGCTATGGTTTCAATGCAAATCAAACATAGCACCTTATTATTGGACTCAATCACGAAATATTGAAAGTTCCATTGATCTTTGAATATTCTGCATTCACTGTCTATTTTTCGCTTCTTTTCCATACTAGTAAATCACACAAAAAAAAATTACAAGTTAAATCAAAATAGAATTACGTATGGACGTGGGTCAGATCGGTCTTTTAAACGGAGTTACGCACTAATTTACTTCACAATAGATACAGTTCCGCTTCTTTCGTCTTCCCTAGGTAGACTGAGTCGGGGTCGCTCCGCTAGCCTTTTACACTCCAATTACTGCGATCTCGAAGTGAGTGGAATACACCAGAACCTTCTCCAACCAATAAGGTTACGAATGTTTAATTGTTACTGCGCTTTCGAAACTACCACTAGCGCCATCTGTTAGCGATAAAGAATATTATGTACCTATTTCCGCTTTTGACCATTAGATGTCGTCAAGTGTCATGGTCGTATTGATACACACAATAGTAATTGCAGTACTTAATTGAACCAGTGAATTTAGCAAGAGTAGGTCGAGAAATTATAGATAAGTCTAGAAATTATATAAAGGCAAAAAAGTTAAAACGGTTTTGGACCGCGGTACTTACTGGAGTGAACAATGTGGCCCGCCGGCTGAAAAGTTTGGAGACCCCTGCCCTAGGACATCCTTTATATACACTCCGCTGCAATGTGCTGCCCCCTGCCTTTTGTGATTGGTTATTTCTCGTTGGCGTCCACGTCACATTAATGTGACTGAACTGTGTATATCCATGTAAATCAAGAAGGCCTTACACTGTGTGTGGGTGAGTTTTGAGATTGGTATGATAGCCATCACTTCAAACCCTAATTTAATGGACTATACCTCAGACATAGTCCTTAATTAACACTTTCACCTTGAAATCCTTATAAATTTATAAATTGCATATCAACATGGTGCTCGTTCCTTCATTATTGTACTTGAGGCTCCAGATGGCACAATACCGAAAGTACATTCAAGAATTCTCAAAGATAAAATATTGTCAAAAGTATCTACTTTAAAACAGTATTGAATATATACGTATCACTTGACAAGACAAGCTTGTTCTTGCCTACTACTCTTGTCTACTCGAATGTCCTCCCTTCTAATCTGCGGCCTGGTGGCCAAGTGGCTAGCGATCTCGCCTTTGGTATCAAAGGCTTCAGGTTCGAATCCTGGTGGTAGAATGGATGTTTGTGAGTGGTTCGGAATCCACGCTAAACTGTAGGTTCCGGTCTGTTTAGCCTAAATTGTGCACAAGATGACCGTAGAGCGACAAACCAAACCACTCTAATCTTGTCCACTACTCATTTTGATACCGCCAAATAACTGGCAAATATGAAAGCCATCATGGGCGTTCCAATCAAAACATTGCTTTACCCCCAAAAAATCTCCGACTGATTCCTATTTCACAATATTCCTACAGATATATTACTTGGAGAACTCCCCCCTCACAGAAAGAAATTCCAAATCATCGTACATCAAAGAACATTTAGTACATAAAACGTGAATGTATACTTTAAAAAAATAGGATAATACATTTTCCAACCAATATGTGAAGTTTCAGTTGCTAGAATCTTGATCAAAATATTTTTATTTAGAATCATTTAACTATTCAGAACATATGCAACTCAATTTCGGCCGATTTGCTGCACCGATATTTCATGCTTAATTAAATTTAAAAAAAGTCTCATCGTTTCTTAAAAAGGATTGAGACAAAAAATAATGAACATTTTCATTACTTTAAGTTTATAGAAAAACAAATCTTGAAAATTCTCCCATTTTAAACATGAATTATTAAGAAATGGAAATCCTTGTTTATCGTCGAACATGAAAATATCATATGAATATAGTATGAGAGTACATCCTATTTTTCTTTCCCACCATTCTCCGCACAGTCTAACAAATAAATCCTAACAAATAAAGGCAATTGATGTCTTTCGGGAGTTCTCTCCTTATATTTGCTTGTTACATTGACTTCAACTTTAATGGGGCGTTCCCTACCCACAGGTAAGTACAGAATTATAAGCCATGAAAAATGACATTTATTCTGCATAAATTAATAAAAGTAAGAAATTGGAAATGGGAGGAAAAAATGAAAAGTAAACTCAGAGAAGCAAAAAAGTGTATAAAGAAAAATTAAAAATGCTAAAGCAAAATTCTACGCGGCCTTTTATCATCTGGAGGTGAAAAAATCAGTTTGTTGGATTGCCGAGTTTTCATGATGAGTGAGGTTTTTGAAAGAAAAGTTTTTCAAAAATTTGTGTGAGGATGGTGGTTTAATGGCGCCATGATTTTTTTATTGCGCGTTAACCGCCTTGCGTTCAAAATTTGCTTGAAAATTAAATTTTGTTGGGTTCAAGAGAATTTATTTGGTTTGTTTGTTGTATGCTTGCTATTGATGCTAGATGCTACCTCCGAGCTCTTAGATGTAGCTAATTTTAGACATTTTGGAAGATGGTGACTAAAAAAAAATTATTTTTCTCATTTTTTTGGGGCTAATTTCTCTTAAGTTCAGTATAAAATATATAAATATCAAATTATTAATATAACTATGTAAATATCACAATCATTTGTTCTGCGCACAATTAATTGTGTTGTCGTCCCCTTAAATTTATGCTTTTTTTCTAAATTTATTATACAAAAAAAAAAAACCCACTCAGTATGGAAACCAAGAAGTTTAATATGTTATAACATTTCCGCTTATTTATCTTGATAAAAATTTTAGAATGTATATTTTTTATAATAATAATCGTTAATTTTTTATAACAATAATCGTATTACCATAATCATTAAAATAGTAATATTTTTATCTGGCGCGTGGAAGATATTTCTTTGCAGTTAGTTTAGTTTGTTTTTAGAACAAGTATGCTTGTTTCGCTTCACGTATACTTGTTCTAAAATGTATTTTCAATATAAATAAAGATTTATAAAATGTACCTAATTGCTATCTAGTTAATTTTTTAAGTGTATCATAATCATATTAGAATATTCTTAGAAATAATTTAAATGTCAATGATTCGTTATTTTTTTGGATATTTGTATTGTTAAGAAAATCACTAAATGAAGTTCTGAGTCTTATATAAATCTATTTGCATTTTTATTAAAGAATTAAAAAAGAATGAAATTTCTGGATTATTTTCATTCTTTTTAATACGTTAAAAAGTTAGTTTTGTGTAAAACACTTATATTTTCACTAGCTGTATTAGAATTGCTTTGAAGCATCTTCGTGAAAAAAATAGTTAAACTTATCTTTATTCTTTGTATGGATTTTTCTTTTCCATTCACTTTCAAATATGTTAATGACAATGAAGTGTAGGAAATTATATTTGAAAATAATGCATGCAGGTGTTTTCTTGACATGCAGGAGAACACAAAAGAAAACCTACCTTAGAAACTATTAGCTTTCAGTAACTAATGCAAAAAGATAAATGGAACTTAATGATGGGCAATGAAAGTATGAAATAACGAATTAATTGTGAAATAAATCTATTTTCATAAAATTGAAAGTAATTAAATGAAAGACATTGAAAAAATAAAAAAAATGTATTTATAAAATAATTCTACTTTATTATTTGACTAAATGTTTCAATGGTTAAAAATGCTGCGTCTGACAGCTTTGTGTTCGCCCATGATGTCTCGTTTCTTAAAACTGCAATAGATGGCTATAATTGTGCTAATATATAATATATTTACCTAATATGCAGCATGGTGATTTACAATGCACATGATTTACGTGGTCACACGCAGTACTATATAATTTCGTGTGTAAGCCGAGAATTTTTGGAACCTTCTGTAAAGCTAAATTATGGGGGTTTGCTTGTATTCGCTAATCCAGTAAAGATGTAGTTACTTTTCCGTTAGCTGGCTGCAAGTGATCAATATCATACAAATAGAGTACCTTTTATTTAGTTTATATTATTTTTTAATTTATGAAAAAAAATTTTTAATTAAATGAGTTATTCGTTTTATGAAAATGAGTTGTTTTATTTTCTAAAGTGGTTCGGTTTGCTGCATCATTGTCGAAATGAAAAGTCTGATGGTTTTTCCCCGGTAAATGTCAAAATACCAAAACGTTTTCATCAAACACGATCGCAAAACGCCCTTAGTTGCATATTAGCCGTACCAGAATTTCCCTTTTAAACAAAATAAAAAATTACACTGAAAATAAGATCATATATAAAGCAAAAGTTGAATTGAAATAATGGGCTAGCTTCAGATAAGGTTCCCAGAGTAATAATTAGCGTCGTTGGTGTTTTATTTTACGATTTAATTGGAAAATATTCCCTGTTACCTGTTTGACAACATTTTCGCCGTCATTGAGACGTGTTTGTACATTACTGACATTTTTTTTTTTCTTTTCAGCTTGTATACGGGGTTGGAACATTGGGTAAATTTTTGTAGAAATAAAAAGTAGACTGGGTCTATACGCGAATCGACTTATTTTCGGAATTAAACTATATTATGGGAAATAAGAGTCAAAAAATAAACTTGATAAAATTAGGATCAGATTATGGCAATCATTCATATTATTTCGGAGCAAAAAGAAGAGGAATACAAATCGTAAGTCAATTTTGCGGTTTTCAACTAAGTTCAGATTGTGGATAAACTATGCAACCACTTTTCAAAAATTTTTCTTTTTTCTTTTTGGTTTCCTTGGTCAAATAATTTTAAAAAGACTATATGCTTTCACTTTTCTTGCTAGAATATCTTGGAAAACTTATGTAAAAATATCAGAGTATATTTGTGTAAGTAAAAAAAAAAATTTTTTTTAAATTTGATAACGAATTTTTAAAATTGATAATAAATAAATAAATTTGATAATAAAGTAATTAAATATAAAATAATTTAAAATTTTTGTAAGTAGTGATAATGTTTGTTTAACAAGTAATGCAATACTTGAAATTTTCCAATTTATTTATACAAAAAAGTATCACTGAAATTTCTCTTTTTATTTGTACCATTTTTAATTTCTAAGAAAGTTTGAAGCATTAATTACGATACATGAATTTAGTGAGATTTCAGAATTCCTTTGAGTTCAGAAAAAAACTGGAATTCTATAATCAGAGTAAATGAAGGAAGAATAATAGCAATTTCCGGAAATTGAATTTCCTGAATAGCAATTTCCTGACGTGTGACCAAAATTCGACACTAGGCAGAGCGGTAATTGTTCTCCGAAAGCCGACAAACGACATGCGTTTATATTTTCAATTCAAATCTTTCATGCATCAGTATGGACGCAGTTAATAAAGAATATTATTTGATTGGTTCATACCGAAGAGAAGCAGTTGAGCCAAATCGATTAAAACAAAAAGATAGCCGATGATAATTTAAAGGAGTATTATTATTCTAAAATTTTAATTCTGTCTATAATTGGCCTATGATTCTTTTATTATTGTTATTATTATTTTGAACTCCATCTATTCAACTATTCATTTTATAGAAAATAAAAGTAAAAATAGATGTATTACAAATTTACGTTTCATATCATGAAACATGTCTCTTGTTGAATTGTTACTTTAAACTTCTTCTTAATCATTAAGCATCATCGATGCAGAATAGCAAATTCACATTGAAAAGAATGAAAAGATTACAAGTTTATCTACTTCATTCACTAAATCCGGTTTTCTCTCTAATTTACAAAATCAGAACAGTTTCTTTTAGCTTATACGTTGAATTGAGTTCTAATATTTGAGTTCAAATATGACAGAATTCTATTATTAATAAGTAAAAAAATATTTACTTTGAATATTAAAAAAAGTAATTCAACAATTACTCCATCCAAACATAATTTGAACTCGTGATAAAGCTCTCACATTTTTCAATTAGTCGTACATTTCTTTTTGAAATAGTAGACCCTCCCCCCCCTTTTCTCCCTTCTTGATCCTTCCCATGAAACGCCCTACTTTTTTTTCTATCCACATTTTGGCATTGCAAATAATTTCAGTGAGTGACTACGTAGATTGGAAGGGGGAGCCCCAAACAATGAATGGCTTAATCCCTGGGGGCGGGCGGGGGAGAACATCCCTTCCAGCGCTTTACTCATTGGAAAATAAAGGGATCCCTTTCTTTCGCTTGTCCCCATGAATCAAGAGGGAAAGGCACATCAGGGTTGTCTGCACTCGTGACACCTGCTCTGCAAACAGTTCAGTGATAAGCTTGTTTGGCAGGGCTGCCAACTACCAAGGCAATTTTTTTCAAAATCCACAGCAGAAGCAGTTGGTCCAAATCGATTAAAGCAAAAAGATTGGAAGCAAGCCGATTTAATATGCAACATTCAAATCTTTCATGCATCAGTATGGACACAGTTAATAAGAATACTATTTTATTGGTTCATACCGAAGAGAAGAAGTTGATCCAAATCGATTAAAGCAAAAAGATTGGAAGCAAGCCGTTTTAATATGCAACATTCAAATCTTTCATGCATCAGTATGGACGCAGTTAATAAGAATACTATTTTATTGGTTCATACCGAAGAAAAGCAGTTGATCCAAATCGATTAAAGCAAAAAGATTGGAAGCAAGCCGTTTTAATATGCAACTTTCAAATCTTTCATGCATCAGTATGGACGCAGTTAATAAGAATACTATTTTATTGGTTCATACCGAAGAGAAGCAAGTTGATCCAAATCGATTAAAGCAAAACCGAAGATTGAAGCAAGCCGTTTTAATATGCAACATTCAAATCTTTCATGCATCAGTATGGACGCAGTTAATAAGAATACTATTTTATTGGTTCATACCGAAGAAAAGCAGTTGATCCAAATCGATTAAAGCAAAAAGATTGGAAGCAAGCCGTTTTAATATGCAACATTCAAATCTTTCATGCATCAGTATGGACGCAGTTAATAAGAATACTATTTTATTTTAAGAGAAGCAGTTGATCCAAATCGATTAAAGCAAAAAGATGGTTTTAATATAACATTCAAATCTTTCATGCATCAGTATGGACGCAGTTAATAAGAATACTATTTTATTGGTTCATACCGAAGAGAAGCAGTTGATCCAAATCGATTAAAGCAAAAAGATTGGAAGCAAGCCGTTTTAATATGCAACATTCAAATCTTTCATGCATCAGTATGGACGCAGTTAATAAGAATACTATTTTATTGGTTCATACCGAAGAGAAGCAGTTGATCCAAATCGATTAAAGCAAAAAGATTGGAAGCAAATACTATTTTATTGGTTCGTTTTAATATGCAACATTCAAATCTTTCATGCATCAGTATGGACGCAGTTAATAAGAATACTATTTTATTGGTTCATACCGAAGAAAAGCAGTTGATCCAAATCGATTAAAGCAAAAAGATTGGAAGCAAGCCGTTTTAATATGCAACACTCAAATCTTTCATGGATCAGTATGGACGCAGTTAATAAAGAATACCATTTTACTGGTTCTATACTGTAAATACTGTTTTATTGGTTATTATACAATTACTATTTTATTGAAAATAAAGGGATCCCTTTCTTTCGCTTGTCCTCATGAATCAAAATGGAAAGGCACATCAGGGTTGTCTGCATTCGTGACACCTGCTCTGCAAACAGTTCAGTGATGAGCTTGTTTGGCAGGGCTGCCAACTACTAAGGCAATTAACAACAATGGCTGCCAACAACTAAGGCAATTTTTTTCAAAATCCATAAATGTAACAGTGGTTTTTATCAAAATCCAAAATAAAATAAGAAAAATAAATGACTAAATAACTCATGATCGAAAAATAGCATTTTAAAGTTATTAAAATAAATATTGACTGACTTTTACTAAATATTATTTTATCAGTTCTTGTTTTAACAATCTCGAAAAAAAAAAAAATTTTTTTTTTTTTTTTAAGGTTCATTGAATGATTGCGTTTTGAAAGCATGAATTCATTTGCATTTTTTAAAGACACTTTACAACGTATACAGTAAATGTTCTTATCGTTTTTATCCTCTTCTAATCTGTCTTTAAATTCTGTTTCACTAAGCCATTCCACTTCGAAATATATCATTTACGTTTCTCTGTCTGTGTATCTGGCTCACTCCTCTTCAATTAAACTGTATTCCTCAATTATAGCTTGTACAAAATTTACAATTTAAGACTAGACAAAGCAGCAAAAATAAATTTAAGGCAGCAGATCACGGTTGCCAGATTCATATTTTTATTTAATGCAAAATTTCAAACTGACTACTTTGTAAAAACGTAGCAGAAACTTTGGAAATTATTAGTCTGTTCTAGTAAAACTATAACAAAGCCTAAATATATATACTTTTAAGGTATCTATTTCCTCAATTAGACTCAATACACAAGATTTTCTATAATTTTTTTAATTAAAACCAAGAGTCCTAGATTTCAAGTAAAAACTCTAGATTTGGGATAAACCCCAATCATTGGTGATCTTGATGTATAGAGTGGTTGCGTATGTTTGCTCTATGCTTATCAAATTTGAAATATTTGAGTGGTTCATTAGACTATTCCATTTTTATTCATTGAAAACAAAGAAGAGATAGAGATAAAGCTGAGTATGAAATATTATTAAAAATGTACATTAAGTAAAAGAAACTATTAAACACAGTTTAAAAGAAGCAAACTGTTTAATTATGAGAAGTCTATGTTTTCGTATCTATACCACACTTTTGTATTAGGGTGTTTATATCGACAAAAATAAAATTAAATGACTAATCAATTTATTTAATAAAAAAGCAAGGGACATTTTGTTTTTGTTACATTCAGATGCCAAAAATAATCGATTTATGACAGTATATTGATCTAAAGCAAAAAAAAAAAAAAATGTGTGTTTTTAAAAACTTGGATTTTTACATGATTGATAGAAAACTCTTCTTGAACTTCTTTGAAGTTATATATTAGATTGTAAGATTATAATTTCCTATCTAGTGTAATTAATTTTACATAGAAAGCATAGCAGAAATGTAGGACTTCATAATAAATGTTTAACCAAATATTTTTGTTCTGGTATATTCATTGTATACCTTTCCTCAACATGCACATATGTCAAATTAAACTAAACAGTAATTACGAAGTTTCTATTATTTACTCGATTTAAAAAACTTAATGAGAAAATAGACATGTATTTTTTTATTTTGTGTTTAACATGCTTGCATATCAGTAAATATACTTGGGATTGTGAAGATTTTATTTTCTGCACAACTGAAAAGTGTAAATTAAAAAAGGATTGTACATATTATTAACAATTCCTTCCTTAATATCTTTAATTATTTCAAATATCCTTTCGATGTAATATTATTGCAGGTGATAAAAATGACGTCATTCTTGTGCAGTCGGACTAGATAGTAGAAGAACCGGAAAAAAATGTAATGGATATCAAAAAGAATAATAAAGTTCTTATTAATGTTTGTTATGTAATTTGTGATACATCAAATAATTGTATATATTTGGTTTAGAATTTAAATGAACTATCAATTTTAGATTTTCAATAATGCGAAAAGCCGAATTAAGTCATTGTCACTCTAAACTTAAACAAGCAGGATTATTGAAATAGAATTTGTAGATTATTGAAACGTTTTATTCGAAACTAAAAATTTCCAAGGAGTTATAATGTAAAGGCTTGTAGATCTTTTAGTTTAATAAAAGTAAGAAATATTTTATAACAAAAGAAAAATCACCTTTATCAAAATAATTTATTTAATTTTGGTAAAAATGCATTCTTTTCAGCATAGTGTGAAAATCCAATCTCGTTAAATTTGCTTATATACGATAGTAAGGCATATGATTAAGGTATACTTTTAATGATTTGTTAGTTTGACATTCTCTGACAGGGTTGAAGCTCTCTGACAGACTTTCGCCTCACTTCTTCCTTTGCCTTCCGGGCCGGATCTCACTTCTTTAAACTGTATCCAGATTAGATGGCTGTATGTTAATCAGATGGCAAAATGACTCATGATATTTCATTTGTATATTTATTTTGCTTGACCTTAGAATACATCTTGCAGCAGCCTCCATGTTGACACAGACAAATACACATATATATACCTACAAACATACAGTGGTAACTCGATATACGTCCTTAATTCATTCCAGATTCTTGCACTGATATCCAATAGGATGTATATCAAATGAATTTTTCCCATAAGAAATATAAGGATAATGATTAATTCGTTCCCATAAAAAATGTATATAATATATGTAAATATTCTTAATGGTATATTATACATTAATAAGGGTATATAAAATAATTTAAATACTGTTTAGTATTTAAATGCATAAAAACAAAGCACATACATAAGTGACAACTGACCCAATTTAATTTCCTCTTTACCTGCTTGGATCTGGTTGAGGAACACCAGATTTAGCATTTGTTAAAAATCTTTCCAAATAACTTTGTTTCCTCTTCTGGGGAGGTTTTGGAAATTGGACATTGTGTGCTCATTCCAAGTCCATATGTTCCATCAATGTTTCGCTTCCAACATAAAATTTATTTAGTTTAGAGAGTTCCATTTTAATTTTTGATTTGTACCTTTTAGAAGATTCTGAAAATAAAAGCATAAAATGGATTTTTTCTAATTTAATAGAAGCTATCTGATTTGAGTTTGATTCTGTCTGAAATGAATGGATGCGAGATGAGATGTCGATAATCGTGTCACAAAAAGGGAGGCAAATGCGAGAGGAAAACAAGCACTTGGTACGTAAGCGCATTTGCAAAGATTGAACTGTCCAATTAGAGCAGCAGGTCTTAACAAGACACGAGGGAGGAGAAGGGATTTATGGCACACATGTTCCCATGGTAACGCTCATTACACGACGCGCCACTTTACATCCAACAATGGAGTGGATGGCGAGGAGGAACAGAAAAAGCTTCCGGGCTGCTCGTCGCTAGGTAATTACTTGGCCAAACAGTAGGGCTTATTTAATGAGAAGAGTAAACCGCCCCGGCAATTGCATCTTTCGAAAAATAGAAATGGATTTTCAAATCGATAGGGGAACAATGCTGGAAGAAAATGCTTGAAAGTAGTCCTTTTTTTCTTCCTTAAATTTCAAATACTTATGAATTAATAAACTATTTTCGTAGAATAATCAATTTACATTCATCGTCTTCCGATCAATGGGCCACGTCAATTAATGAATCTTCAAAATGATTAGCTAACATGAAATAATAAATGAAATTCATTGCTGGAAGTTTTTGTTGCATTTGAAATTTATGTAACAAGAAATAAATAATTTTTAACCCTAACTCAGCATTTTATGTTTGCGTAACCATAAATACTTTTTTGTAGAAATTTATTGAGGTTTTTTTTTCCTGAGGGAAAATAACTTTTTTAAAGAAAAATAAATAAAAGGGGCAAGGGTAAAATACTACATAAAAGTAGATAGCGATATATCCAACTTTTTGTACCCAAAATTTCAAATGTTGAAGATTAGGTGTAGATTTGTGTCTATTGTCTTCAGAAATTATCAGGAATGTGCAAACAATTAAACCCTGTATTATTTTATGCTTTTTACTATGTGTTAAATTTACTACTACTAAAAAATATGAATTCCGTTTTCATTTTTTTTAAACGACTTGATATTATTTAGCAGATATTGGTTTGTTTTACAGTTTTGCAACTTAATCTCTGATTGCATTGTTAGTATTTGATAATTCTATATTATTAAAGGCTGGTAATGTTAATTTTCTAGTTAATAATTTTTGTTAAAAAAGAATATTAGATAATAAATTATTTTCTGTGAAATACAATTTATAAAATAACTTGAATATTCGAACTTTGAATACTTTTTTTGACAAGGAAAATGCCGTTTTGATGCAAAGTACTGAATATTAATTTTTAAACAAAGTTCTTAAAAAGTTTCAAAATTTGTAAAATGGTTATGGAATTGCATTCTTTTAATCGTTGCTTAACATATACAGGAACATCATTCTAATGTTAATAATGCATTTGATCGATTTATATATTCATCCTATTCAGCCTATTATGAATGAACCATTTGCTAACAGGAAACATTTTAGAAGTCGCATTTTTTGAGTACATTTAAAAAATCCAAAACTTCAGTTATTCAATGATTTAATTTGTCCCTCCAGCTACCTCAAGTTTGAAATAACTGCAACGTTCACAATTGTAAAAATTAACCAAACACATTAATACGTGATTTCGAAGAATTCTGAGCTGGACAAAAATATATCTGTATTATGTGAATAAAATATTCTTTTTTTAGATTTTGAAGTCGGTGTCCTTAGTCAGTGAATGCTTGCAGAGATTTTCTATTTAAAGCATATCTTAGAATATATCTTCTCCTCTTTTATGTCTTAGACGTAGTCACTCATTAAAACTTTTGAATTTCCCTGTTTCCAAATCTCCTGGTCAAAATACGTATTTCAATATCCTCTTTAATTTCAAATTTGCATCCAAAACTAACCTTCCACTTAAATTATTTTGCTTACTAAGCAAACAATCACCTAATTATCTAGTTAAAAATGTCTTCATTCATTCAAGAATTACCATTCTAAAGAACAAAATTGGGAAGGAAAGATCATTTGACAATAATTGGTTGCAGCCATACATTGTTCATCTTTTTACTCCTATTACAATTTTTTTCCCGAAACTGTGGCTCTTTTACTGCTTATCACTTCTTAAGTCAAGTCAGCTCCCGATTTCATAACAAATAACCTTACAGCACTCAAAGCAAGGAAAAATTGCAGATTTCGATCTCCTCCGGTCATCAAATTTGAAAATAAAAAATAAATTTTAAACATAAATAATAAATTTTAAACATAAATAAATTTTAAACATAAATAAATTGAAAATAAATTTTAAACATAGTATTTTCTATCAAATTTGTATGGTTTTAGAACGTCACAGAAAAAGATTTAGCAGATTCATTAGTTAAATTTGCATCAAATGTTCTTAATTTTTGTTGGAAATCCACAGAAGATCTCATCAACCATAAAAAAAAGCTTTATATGAAAAAGCAGAGTTAGCATGCCTATGTTGACTACAAATACACCAATGATTTTTCACATTTAATTAGCATCAAATCTAATACCGTAATTAGCATCAAATCTAATACTGTAATTAGCATCAAATCTAATACCTAATACCATATTTAACTTTGGAACAACAAAATAGATGTACTCCTCTACTGTTTTAGTACCAAATATATCCATGGTGAATCAAACTGCATAAATTTGTTTTGTTTTCTTAATTTGGTTTTTTAGTTTGGCTTCTCAAATGTGTCCCTACTGCAATGAGCCGTAAACAGTGGAACATATTTTATTCCAATACACGATATATGAATTACAAAGAAACAAACTTCAAGACAATTTAGAATGCAATGTTCTGTTTATTTCCTGGATCTTTGATTAAACCTACGATTCTTATCTTAAAAGTAGAACAATACTGAATTTTTTATAACATTTATAATAATTTTGAAATCAACCTGTAACACTCCTTCATATGTCATTTTAACAACGTTTATTCATTATATTTACTAATTTTTTATCTCTTTACTTTAACTACCAGAGAATTAATTAAGATGATTGAAAACAAAAATAATCGCGATGGCAACAATTTTATTTTTTCTTATTCTTTGCTATATTTTTTCTAATCAATAGCAGTTGTTATTGATTTTGAAACGCGGAATGATTAGAATTTCTTTTTTGAAGTGTTTACCAAAAAATGTTGGTTTCCAATTATTATATTTCTTCTTTAGGAGACAAAGAAGGTATTTGGTTCTCTTCTTTGTTTTATTTTTCTTTTATTTTGCGATTTGATTAATCGAGATTAAAATAATTCCCGATTTGATTGCTTAAAGTTTAATTAACATTTTAATTTTGGATTTTGCTATTGTTAATGGTTACAATAATTTCATGCACGTTTTTACTCATATTGTACATGCTTTTCATTTTTAATCTAAAATAGCATTAAAAAATTCTAAAATAATAAGTTATAATAATCTAAAATAATATTTAAAAAAGCAATAAAACAATTGCCTTTTTTTTAAAATCTATTTTGAGAAAGGTTTTGAGATAAAAAATTTTTTACTCTGATTACAATAAAAGCTCTAAGATGATACATTCAACCAAGATTTCAATGTTACATATAATTCTAGAGATATTATGTAATAAGTAACGATAGTTGGCTTTAAGTGGTACGCATAACTTTGCCATTCAAACATTCTTGAAGATTAAAAAGACTGTAATCTTCCTCGTTCATATCTTACGCAATTAAAAAGAACTCGACTACATAAGTATTCAATTTGAAGACTATTTATAGATAACAAAGCAAGGATACATACACGTTATATTCAATACACTGTAAAGGAACCGCAAAAAAGTTATTGAGATTCAGAGAAATAATATGCGTGACAATCAATTGTACTGTTTGCAATAGAAAAAATAAATAAATAACTAGCTGTTTATTTGCTAAGAAACAGAATTGCAGGGAGCCCGATTTTTTTCCTATTCTGACTCACTGCGTGTTTGAATCGGCAGTTGAAACCGGGGTGAGCTTTTACGAAATTGAAATGTGTTTCCCGATCTCATCAGTGACTAATACAATGGAGTCAGATAAAAATGGTTGCTCATTTGCATCATTGGATTTCTTGGGAGGGGATATCAGAAAGAGGATTAAGGGGAGCGAATTCTGCCCCGGAGCGCTCGACTTAATAAAGTTGCTTCTCAATTAGCAACATCTTCCGCTTTGTTTGCATTCATATTAATTCATGGGGAAGCGACACATAAAGTTTGTCTGTTTGAAGGAGATTACATCTGAGGATCCTCTTCCTTATGTAGAAGATTTTTTCTTTTACTTTTATTCAAACGTTGGCCACGTTCTCCTAACGTTATTCAGCACTAAAACGGCAAATGCCTTCCTAGTGATGTATAACTTCAAGTCAATATGTTCTAAGAATGTTATATATCTAGAAGTATATATGTGTAAAATTATATATCTGAGAACTACATGTCTATTCTATCAGTAGAATGAGATATCTAAGAATCTTATATATCTACAGAATTATATATCTAAGAATTCCACTCTAAACGTCTCTACAGTTATCAAAGAATTTTGCATTTCGAAACACAGAGGAATTTTTAATTTACATTTTTTGTAAAAACTCGTGACTCAAAACATTCTAAACTCACCTTTTCAATAAAATGACTCAATTTTACATTTTATTAATTGCATGCAAACATCCTCAGTACAATTTTTTGCGAATCTAAAACTGAGATAATATTCAAATAATAATGACATAATTATTTTTTTGCCATATATATAAGCTCTCATAACATAAGATCTCTTTCCTATTCTGAACACTGTATATGTCTACTGTAATATTATTGGATATATTAAGACGTCACTTTCAGACATAGTCCTATCTAAGCTAACGAAAAGGAGTTAACTTACAAAGACAAAATGACATTCAATACTTACTAATATATATATATATATATATATATAAATTATACAAATAAGTATCTAAATGAAAAAAATATACACTTAAATTCATAAACTACAAATACGTAAATGCAACTCTTATATTTGTTAAACAATGTAAAGACGAAATATTAGCCACACTTTCCTGTTATTCTTATCTTACATTTCCATGCTATTCTTACATAATATATCTTTGTAAGAAATCAACATTATGTAGAAAATAATCACATAATGTTTATGATCAATGCCAAACCTTTTCTGAAAAGGGTTCATTTTTGACGACATTTACTTTTTATAAACCATAATAATGTGAATAATTTGAATCTTTGGTGATTTTTGAAAATACTGTATTAGTTTTTTTAATATTTATTTCAGAATTACTATTAATTTTTTAAGTATTTTATTCAAGTATTACTATTAGTGCTATACTTTTAAGATAACCGTCACTTCCTAAAACAATGCAATTCGAACACGTAAAAGTCATTTTCTTTCAGGGCTAATTTATTGAGATTAACGTCGAACGGAAGGTTTTCAAGTTAAAATCGCGTTTTTTCTAAACAAAAAGAAACTGTGATTGCGATTCCCATGAGGACTTTGATGTTGACGATTTCACAGGCTGTACTCAAAGGTTCAGTACTGATAATAAGTTATCAGTATCTGTTTTTTTGCATATGTTTTGAGAATTGTTAACTTGGGAGATAGATTGTCTTGAGTATTTTGCAAAGTATTTTATTAGGAATTTGAAATATTACAGTTAAAGGTCGAGGAGTAAATTGGATGGATCAAGGCATATGTGCGGACAGGTATGGCTTTGGAAGGCTGCACTGACTAGTATAAAGGGTTTATAGGAGGAACCATAACTGTTCAGTTACATAGAAAAGACATTATTGATCCATTTTCTCTTTCTTGTACTGGTTCAGTTGATGACTGTTTCATGACTCCTAGTATTTAAGATAATAATGCTACTTAATAAAACCATCGCTTTGACCATGGAACATAGTTGAGGGACTGTACAGTTGTTAAAGGTGATCACACAAAAAAACCCAGTTATTATATATATATGTATATGTATGTATGTATATTTGGTATTTTTCCATTTTCTGTACTTTCAAGACAGAAGATAATAATTTTAGATTGCATATTAATTTTCTTTTTTGTCTAATTTTGGAAGCTCCATTTGACTAATGTTGTTACTAAATTTTATTAAATTTTGATGAGTTAAAATTTCATAGTCACAGTTTTACTGATTTTTCTTTACCATTTGGAAATCTCTGTCTATTGGAGTTATTTAAGGAATCGGCTAACAACCCCAATATTGCACACCACTTCAGAGCCCCTTAAAAACAGAAACGTTTTTAATAGAAATATTTTTGAAGAAGTTTAGTTCGTTTTTAGGAAACATACGATGGAAAGCAGGAAATAAAATTCGATACGTAAATACAGGAAAGCTACCTACGAAAGAAAGACATTATTTCCTCAGGGTTTTAATTCATGGTATGTATTAATATAGAGTCCTAAACTTGCCTTTTTCTTAATGAATCTGATCCATTCTATCTGTTTTTCGAAAAAACAAAGCACCTTAAATTGTGAGATAAAACATAGGCTGGGGTAAACAGGCTAGGGTATCGAAGAAACAGAGAAAATGGCTGAATTCAAGCAAGTACGAATTGAATTGATGTTGAGCTTGGTCCTCCCCCTACAGGGGCGTCCCACAAGTAATTTGGCGTCGTCATGGAAACACACGTTAGACTCCACCAGTCCTCAGGGTTTGTAATCGCAAATAAACACGGAGCGGTACCAAGTGGAAGGTGGAAAGAGTCTTAATGGGGTTAGAATGCTCCTCGTGATCTCTTTCGGACAATCGGGGAGGTTTCCATATCCAAGCAAGTCAGTGTTCAAAATGTTGTAACAAAATAAAGGATGTACATTTGAGTACCTTGATAACAAATCGAAATTGAAACTTTCTTCGGGACATCTAAATATACATCTGCCAAATCGTGGAAAACTTCATTAGTGCATTTTCTGTGCTATACTAGTTATAAATAGATATGCATTTTCTAACTCGTGGCCTACAGGTAACACATGTAAGCCAGTAGGAAAGACATTGAAGGTTCCAATAAGCTAGTGGGGAGCGTTGCTGCCATTGCTTTAAGAGACGTGGAAACTTGGTGAAGATTGTGGAAGCAACGTATCAATCATTTGATTTTCTTCAAGTGAGGAAGGTCACTGGGAAATCAGGCAGTTACCATAGAAATCCTTCTAGAACCTCCCCTTTCCTTTTGTTAGAGATTGTTGGTATCATTAGGGGAAAGGTAGACATGCATTTCGACTCAAGACACAAACTCTACAACTTTTAATAGCACCCGATATTTTTTCTCCGCAAACATTTTATTTTTTTCATAATTGTGACTATTTTTGTATCAAAATCGATTCTTTCAAATAATCAAGTTATTTACTTCATTCGTTTTAAATAAGTCAATTTCATTTTATTTTTGCTTCTGCAAACATATTTTTTTATTCTTCGTCAGATAAAAGGAGAAAAACAAACAATACTTTTTTATTATCTGCTGACGTCGTGTTTTCTTTATTAAGTCACGAATTGACAAATGAAGAATTCAAAGCATTTGAGGGTTGTATAGTCACACACATTGATAGACGTATATATTTTGCAATTTTCTACTAATTAAATAGTGTTGTAAACTATTTGATGAATTAAACGGAGTCCGAATTGTACATTATTTGGGAATGAGAATAATTAAATGCATCTAGCTCGTCAACATTACAGTGTAGTACAATTTTATTGTTTACAGTACAATTCTTTCGAACGTGATTAATTTGCCATGTAAGATGAGTATTTGCATTGAATATTTATAGCACACCACATTTTTAATTCAGTTTTATTACAAGTAAGAGATTTTTAAAATTTTTTAATTATAATTTTTGACATTTGATTTATTTGTAAATATGTGGGAACTTTTATTGCTATTTACTTTCAATATTAAGGTTTGTCTACAAATCTTAAATAAAAAAAAAAGTTAATTCTTTTTTGATTTTAACTGAAATTGAAATTATATCCATACAAACTATACCAAATATATAGCATTATATACCTGATAATGCACGTATTTTTTAAAATCATTTAAAGGGTATTGACACGTGTATATTTGTGGTGAAAGTTTTATGAGAGAAATGTTATGTATATTAATGGTAACTATTTAAATGTACCACTAGTAGCCCAAAATTCTCGGACCAAGCACTTACAGTTCTTGAAAACATTCCAGATGTATGAAAATGCTGTCTTCAAAACTTTGAATGACTTCCTCAGAATTTTAAAAACGCTGTACCTTCAATCTCATTTTCATAAAAGAGGTTTGATATTCAAAAGCATTAAGATAAATGGCTAAAAAAAATTAGCATCAAGATTAGTGAACAAAATGCAGGGGCTACCCATTCGTTTTTGTCCTTTTCTCTTTCTAGTCGAATTTTTTTTATTCTAGTTCCACAAATTTAAACTAGAGTATTTATGGTGTTTTTGATTTAAATATTTCGGATCATTGCTCTCTCTGTTGTGTCTAAATAAAATAGGAGACACTCCATATGAAAGTATCCTATGTACTAGTTATTATAAATAATAAATGAAATGGAAAGGCAAATTTCATTTTCAAAATCCTTTTTATTCCTTCAAAATGTTTAAATTGAATGTTCCACTCATTAGAGCATCCTCACAACAATGAGTCCAGTGGCTAAAATATATTATTATAAAAGTGAGCTAAAACGTTTATTTCTTTAAAAAATGTTTTTTTTTTTTTTTTTGTGTGTGCAGACATTATTTTAAAAAGACCGAATTGATCCAACAACATGGGTAGCGGTACGCGAGAAAAGTAATGAAATGCTCATTGTGTGCGCCGATTTCAAGCGTAGCTTTCTGTTTCAGGATACAAAATCAGTTTGGGTGCCCCAGACGAGATCAGGTGCGTTTGCGCCCCGGGAGCATGGGGGAGGGCCAGGAGAGCGTCCCTGCACCTGGGGCTCCTTTTATCGCTCCGGAGGGGTTTCAATTCCATTATTCATTGAAACGCACGCTTGGAGGAATCACTATGTTTTTTCATAAAATGCACACAGTGCTCTGTATTAGATGGAAACAATGCCGTGCTCGCGAGTGTGATGCTTATCAGTTAGCGATGTATCAAAGCAAAACAATATTTCATTGACTGGTCAGCTTTTTTTCTCATGCAATTTTAATGTATGAAATAATTAACTACATTAAAGGTTGCCGTATTCATTTCTGTGTTCTTAAAGTTAAATACGTTGAAATGACGATTTTTGTGCGATATAAAAACAAATCATGATTGTTTTTTAAAATCATGATTTTTAAAACTTTACCTTTCGCGAACAGGTTTAGGTTTGTTTGTAGAGTCATTAGATGTCGAGATCCAGCTTTTCATCACAAGCTGTTTGGATACTGAATGCGTGTATTCAAAACTGTGTTACACAAGCATACGATAACAGTCCTGACTGTTAGAAACATTTTCAGAATCTAATGAAGTTTGAACTCTAGATTTCGAATGATTTTATGTGGGCGTTGAAGAAAAAAGTTTTAAGTATATTAAATTAGAGATTTGTTAAAAGCATTACTTTAATTTTCTTGTATTTCTTTTCTAGATGTAACTCGGCTATATTTTCGAACATTTTTTTCTTCTTTGAGTTCATTGCACACATAAATGGATATATGTTTACATGTACGCATTGCAATGGGATATGCTTTATATATTCTAGGAGTGTTTACGTAAATAAAATAAATACTTTTTTTGTCAATTTTTGCCCAATTTTACAATTTCTTTTTAACTATTAATGTACATATTTTAAAGTTCATGTTTGTCAATGTTTTATTACCACATTTAACAAGAATATCAAAACAATTTCCATAAAGCATTATTTAAATTTTTTTGCTCAGAACGTGGTCGGTAAACTTAATGGAAACCAGATTTTCTATTCCATCCTATTAGACAGGGATCCTCTGTTACCTTGAACTTAATTTAAAAATATTTTTTTATTTATTAGATAAAATATACAACTTCAACTTCCAGAATATAAAGCTCATATATTTTTTTTTGCAATTCATTAATATGGGCATGGAAATTGAATTATAATCAATTAATATGTATTTGAATTTTGGAAACAAAAAATAACATTGAAGCATCGAAAATTATCGTAATTCATCAAAAATACTTAATTTTGACCTCTATATAAGCCAAAGCTCAAGTGTCTTTACTTAAATAAGTACATTGTTATGAAAATAAGTTTTTAAAGCTTTAAAATTGAAGTTTTTAACAATGAAATCTGAAATGCAACGATTCTTCTTGTAGCTGTGAAGAGAGCCATTTTTAAAATCATTAAAAGAAATTCACTGTGATTATTCTGATGTCTATGAGTTGAGAAAGTTTGTACAAAAAAAGTTTTTTACCACTCAGTTCCAACCGAGAATATTAAATTTGGATATTAAGTTAAAAATAAACAGAGTAGGTAATTATTTTTTTTAATGTAAGAGCAACTCCAGTTTGCTGGAAATCGTTTTGAATCTTATACATTTAAGTTGAAATCTATTAAATTATGCATATATTTACACCAGAAATCCTAATTTTAAGAATTATTAAGCTATTAAAATATTTTTGAAATGTTAAAAATTATTTGTTTTTTAGCTCTATTCAGAAGCAGAAACTGAATATTGTAATGGGAAAGGTGTCTAAAAAAGGAATCCAATTGCGTTCACTCCCAAGTGCATAGGATTCAGTCATTGGAAAGAGCCCATTTACAAGTCACTGAGGGTCAAATTTCTTTTTCATTTGATTAACACGAATAATACTGCATGGGAATCAAGCTCAAGTAAGAAACTTGCAAAAGTAAATAAACAGAGGAATGTATCGATTAGTTTCGTTTGATTATTTTAAAAAATCCTACATGAACAAAAATGGAAAATTTAGTGTTAGCTTCTCCATTAGTTTCTGAAGTATTGTACCATTAATTTCTGAACTAATACTATTGATTCTATTGTAGTTATTTATTTAAAAGTAGCTATTGGGTGAACTCAAACAAAAATGTGGTTTGTCTTAGCCTGGTGAGAGTTTCAGACAGGATTTGAAGGGGATGTTGAAAGTATGGGATGTACTTTTGAGCCTCTTGGATTGCAAAGATGTGGGAGCCCATATCGCACCTGCAGTACGAGACGCAGAGTAAGGGCGGAGTTAAGTGAAACCAATCGAAATAGGCGGATCGCTGGAAGTCACTCCTTACTGCAGTACGACTCCTTGACCTGGTTCAAGTTTGCTGCAAGAGATGGCAATCCACCAGCGGCTTTTCAACAACTCACTCGACAAAGGAAGTCTCCAACTGATCAATAGATGCGCAGTTCAATTTGGAAGGTATATTCTCCATTCAAGCATTGACAGCATAAAATGAAGGCATTTGCATCGTTTGAATTTTACTTTTCACTTTTATTTCCAACTGCTAATGAACTGACTAATGAGATTTTTTTTCTATCAAACCCAAGATTTAAGCAAAAGGCTCAAGTAGCATTTTAAAGCTATTCAATTAAATAACAGTTTGCATTTAGTATTATACAGTTCATATTATAGCAACCTCAACATTTTTTTGTATGGTTCCTACAATCATTATGTTTTAATAGTACGGATTGACTTGTATATTTGAAAGTCACTTTACAACAGTTACAGTAACTGGTCTCCTAATCCTTTTTGCCCTGCTTTTTACCAACCATTGCATTCTATTGCAGTAAAAAGCATTCCACTTTGAAACACTGAGATATGCACAGTGTATTGTGTATTGTGTATTTGTGTATTTAACAATTATAGCTTGTTGAAAATTTATCCGCACTTTTCAAGACAACACGCAACAGCAAATAACAATGTCATTTTGGGTGATAATGTAAATTCCAACGTAATTTTTGTATCATAACACAAGATGAGTGTGCTACAATTCCCAAGCAAAAATGCCCAAGATCTGAAAATAGTATTTTAAAGATATGAAATTAAACAACTATTTATTTATAATAAATATTATGGTAACAGTTCTTCTTATTTTAGCAACCTCAGAATTCCTTTAAAAAATCCTTATGCTAAGAAAGCATGAGTGGATTTGAATTTTTGAGTCACTTTAGAGTCTTTAACAACAGTAACTGGAGTCCTTATCGATTTTGTCTTGTTCTAGTCAATCCATAAATTCTGTTCCAGTAAGACATTCCGCTTTGAAGGATTGAGCATGTCCTTCCCAATTCTTTGTCGGTGTATTTCGTTTACTCAACTTATGTCTACAAAGAATTAAACTGTATTATGAATTAAACTGCCTTTATTAACTACCTTGTGTAATATTTGTCAGCACGGTCTAAAACAACAGGAAACAGCAAAAGTAAGTGAAAGCAGACGTTATAGTGGTAGCATTAGGGTTGTCAGAATAATGCTTTTATTTTCCCAACTCGTCGATCTATGGTAACTTGAGCCGCTAGTGAGCGTTAAGGCTGAGGTTCAATCCGCTGGCGGCATAGTTGTAGACACTGTTTCAAAAACGAGGAGATTCGGTGGCGTTTGGGATGTTCAGCATCTTGTCTCGTTAGTCTGATTAACTGGTGGGAGTTTTCGGGTTTTCTCCCATACGATATGAAAATAAGGGATAATTTTCCCTAAACATCCTCCCAGAATGCACTGCTCTTCTTCAACAGCGACTTAGAACAAAGTCAGACTTCTACCTACGGGTGCTTCAACACAACAGAAGCTGCCCTTTCCCTCCATCCACGAGTAGACTACTCATGAGTCCGTTTCGCGCTGTTAGACGTTGAGGTTTAGTCACAACAACATATTTTTATTTAAAGCAAAAATAAAACTGGCAACATTGTAGAAAACATAACAGAGACGTCGGAGAAAGTTTAATTAATGATAGATAGACATTGCATTATAATAATTATTATATGCTAGTTAATTATATTAGTTATTATTTAATTGTTATTTTATTATATTATGATAAATACTAGTGTGTCCTAAAAGTAAGACCGGTTTTCAATTTAAAATTTCCGGGGCTTATGGAATTTTAATTTTTTTCTTTTTTTTTTTTTTCCTGACACTGTTCTTGACATCTGCGTTAAATTTGACGTCAAAATATTCAATATATTAGTGTTTAAGTTACACTTGGCTTCATGAGACGCTAAAGCTGATTCCGGCGATTTTTGAAATGTCGGAATTAATTGAGCAAAGAACTTGCATTAAATTTTGTTTGCTTTTGTTTTTATAGAATGTTACAGAAGGCATTTGGTGAGCATTCCTATATCGGAAAGAAGTGGTATAAGCAGTTCAAAGAAGGAAGAGAACGCGTTGAAGACGAACAGCCCTCTGGTCGACCATCAACCTCAACCGACGAGCTCACGTTCAACAAATTAAAGATTTGGTGCTTGCAAACCGTCGATTTACAATTAGAGACCTTGCTGAGGATGTTGGAATTTCAAAAGGATTGGTCAATTCCATTTTGGCGCTCAAACGCGTCAAATCTCGATTGGTACCGAAAACACTGAATGCTCCAACTCACACTGCTTTGATTCTTCGTGACTTTTTCGCCAAAAATGAAACCCATATCGTTCCACAACCCACGCATTCACACCGTGCGTCTTCTGGCTATTCCCTAAACTCAAAAAACCACTCCGGGGACACCGTTGTGACACCGACTGAAGAGATTCAACGTGAATCGCCGCGCTCTTTGAAGGCCATACCTGCCGATGACTTTCTAGCATGCATTGAGAATTGGAAAAAAAGTTGGCATAAGCGCAATGTGTCTGGAGGGGATTACTTTGAAGGCGAGGAAATAAATTTGGATGAATAAATAAAGAGTTTTTAAAAAAAAAATAAATAATTGGTCTTATATCAACACGCAAGATATATCAAACGCACTATTATATAATTTTCGTACTAAAAGCAAAGCCCAAGTCTTCAAAGTAAAAACTCGAGATATTGGAGGAAGCCTAAGCATCTGCAGCTCTGGCCAGCAGAGACAAAAAGAAGCATTTGCTTTTCAAACTGATTCAATGTATCTGTGAGAAACGACTCATATCAAGATCAAAAAACTTAAATTGGTTTTTTAAATACACAATCGATTAAAACTTCACTTAAAAAAAGACTTTTTTACGTTCGAAATTTTTTCCGTGAAAATTGTGTTGGGGGTTGAAAATTTGTACCGGCTCTATTGGAATTCTTATTTTTCCCAACTGCTTGTTTACTCATTTGCAGCTCATCCTTGTTAAACCACCATCCTCACAATGTGCCACAAAATGGGTTTAATAAGGTTTTCTTTTACATGAAAACGGCCGCATTTTATGGTATAGCATACGAGCAGCGGTTTATTAAGGGGTGAGTGGTTTAACGAGTGTCGACTACTAAATGAAAGCCTCGTTAAACCGCCATCTTTTAAGACAGTTGGAGATGTAAAGGGTGGTAGAGAGTAGGATTAAAGAGGGTTTATTCTAATTGTCACTATGCTCTCAATATTTCAGAAATATATTCCAAGTGGCAACGCATCACATTTAAAAAAAATCCTTTATATATATATATATATTTTTTTTTTTCTCTCTGTCGAAATAAATATTTATATATTGTAATTTACTTCACTATTCCTTGAAGTTACCTTTCTATTCTTATCTTTAATCCTCTAAAAAATTCATTGTTCTTGAAACCTCTCAGTTACTAATTCCCCCACATCATCAGGATGTCCTTATCTTCATGTTAATGTAATACGTGTATAATCCGACTACCGATAGTTGGAAAAATTGCCAAGCAGCCAAGTCGGACGAAATCAAATAGAGTGGTGTCATAGGGAAGGAAATGTCATTTTCCTTTACAATTCTATTGCCTTCAAAGAATATTTTTAATTGCAATAAAGAGAATTTTTATTTTCAATCATTAAAATTCTAGATTATATGATATTTATAGAAAAAATAGATGACAAAAATTCCGCACAAACAATTATATTTTTTATTTCAAAGAAGCTTTGCGCCGTGTATATCTGACTAGCTCCCCTAACAAGCAATCGATTCGTCTGTTTCCGCCGTTAAACCGGATGTCTATCATTTCATGCTATCCGTTGTCGGACTATATCTACAATCCTTGCAACATTCACGTGACTGGGTGGAATTTTACTATAACCTAATTAAAAATTATATTAAAAATAAGTTTATTAAATTACAAAACATAAAAATATATATAAATTATAATAAATTTATGTATTTATTATACATTAGTTTACTATAATTTTTATTAAATTTTAAAATGATGCTTTGTAACATAAATTTATTAAAATAATTTGCTTTATTTTAATTTCGACTATTTACTATGTTCAAGATAGCTTCTTAGGGAACGAAATAATTCGTCTTTTAGTATTGTTGACGCCTTCAAGATAGCAACAAAAATTAAAGACAAATTATGTGTATGGAAAAAAATCATATAGAAATTTAGGATCAGAAATGTTATCTAGAAGTTTTAGTGGGCATTGTTATGAAAACATGAGGCAAATAGGCGAAATGGGACTATTTCAGTAGAGTGGTGAATTACTCACGAGTAATAAGCAACATTTCGCATACCATGAACTAGCTGATATGTATCTTACATATAGTGCTGCTGACTGAAGATCATGAAATAACAGGTGGATTGTATCATGAGAGACATTCGAATATACATATGTTATATATATGCCTAATATATCGATGTGTTCCACTTTATACAGACGATTTAGGGAAATTGGTACTTATGCACTGTGCAAGCTGGATTCTGGTCGTCTCTAATTTATATAGACAACCTGTACAGATATTAGAACTTGGAGATTATAGCAAGCAGATTGATTTAACAACTGAATGCTGCATACCCAAACTTCTGAGCGTGTCTACCCTTCAATGATAAAGTTGCTGTCTCTCTAGAAGGTGTCAATTTTCACAATGTCTAGCTGGATGAATACCCGCATGTTATACGTACACATTTTTATCGACGTAAATTGAAAATCAACGTGAGGAGAAATTGCAGGAGACTATTTACACAGACCAAACATTCTATACTTAAGAATATGCCAGATTGCATAACGTTCTTTCAAGTGATTCTGCTATAAATGCCGAATTCTGTCTCTACAACACGCAGTGGCTTTCCAGGGTGATGAAGTTTCCCACCTTTTTGCAGATATGAAAGAGACATCCATCACAGGCGATGGATTGCTGATGGTGGAAAAACATAGGGGCATCTCAATCACCAGATATTAGATCCATAGAGTTTTTGTACATATTTCTTAAAGTGATACTACACGAAAAACCTTGTTTTTACTGACAAATAAAGAGTATCGTGATGACAGCAGGATTTATCCGAGATGTGAGTGAAATTTTTGAGAAAGAGCGATATTCCATTCAGCGTCGATATTCTGTCTAAGCGTCTGGAAAAAGCTTTGGTCACTTCCTATTCCAATTCTCACATACATGTGGAAAAATAAAGCGTAAATAACATTTTGTCAATTTATTCTTACTTGTCGTCCTTATATTCTGTGCGTGGTCATGGAAAGAGGTTGGATATGTTTCAAAAACTCATATGTAATGAAATAGTTAAGAAAATTATTTTTTTCACTGTAAAGTTCAATTTTATTTTAGTAAGTTACAATATAAGCATCATTGATTGCGGCACACATCAAGTCGATAGTCGGTCACTAACCAGATGCGAGGGATCATGTCTGACGGCAATTCGATCTTGTAAATGTCCTTTATTTTTTTTTACTATAAACAATGTCCTTAAGATAACTCCACAAACAGATGCCCAGTGGTGTCAAATCAGAATTTCCCGGTGGCCATAGAAATATCCTAGATCCAGTTAAATTGTTCATATTGTGGGAAACATAATACTCTAGCACAGGGGTCTCCAAACTTTTCAGCCTTCGGGCCATATTGTTTACTCCAGTAAGTACCAAGAGCCAAAGCCATTGTAATTTTTCTGCCATTATGTATAATTTCTAGATTAGTCGCCAAATACATACTCTGAGCGAGCAGGTTTATGTTCGATTCAGGATATATACATTCCAAACATCGATATACATACATATGCGATACACTTTACCCCAACATAATTACCGAGGGTAACCGCGGGAAGTTCACTAGTTTATAATGTTAGTGGGATTCATTTCAATTATTTGTTAGTTGTTATGCTTAAGTTAAATTTTCTGCGTATTATGCTCGTCATTAAGCTTTACCTAGCAAACAAATAAAACCAAGTTTGTTATTATGTGTTAAAAAAAAAAAACAATAAGCTATTCGCCGTCAAGGGCCGGATTGATGACACTGGCGGGCCGGATTTGGCCCGCGGGTCGTAGTTTGGAGACCTCTGCTCTAGCATATCAATTTAACATTTCCTGTGATTGTAGCCTTCACAAAATTGAGCTTTTCCTTGAACAGCCACCATTGTATTGAAGACCTCTTTCATCGTGCATTTCTTCTGAGCATCGTGTGCACGTCATGACTGAAAAAAGTTACATTTCAAAAACTCAGAGAATTGGCGAGTACCAGAATTGATTAAGAAAACAACAACTTACCAATTGCTTTTAGATTTATAATTTTTTTTAATGTGACTAATTTTTTTTATATCAAATGCCCCCTCACCCCAATTAACTGCTCTTGACATTCTGCAGAATATGAATGGAACTTGTATGCTCCAATATCTGGGAGAACAGTTTCACGACTATTGGCTGAAAGCGGCTTACACACAAGCCACCCTTTGCGAAGACAGACATTGACGCCAAACCATCGAGCCAACCAACCAGCCAACCGACGCCGACGTGAATAATTGCAATAGTGCCAGGAACAAACCATTTAGACGATGACTGGCACAATGTGGTGTTTCGCAACAAGTCTCGGTTCTGTTTGTCTCATGATAGTCACTGTGTAAGATTCTAAAGTTGTCGAGGAGATAGAGTCAATATCCCACTATTGATGAACGTCATATCGCTCGTTAACGTGGTATAATGGTGTGAGGTGCCAAACAAGAAAGAGGTACATCGACGGCACGAATATTACATTGAGGAGGTACTATGGGAGGTTATGCTACCTCACATTCAGGGATTGCAAAATAGTATTTCCAACAAGGCAAAACGAGACGGCACACAGCATTCATCAGCAGACAAACCTCGCAGCACATCCAGTTACTTCCTTTCCCTGAAATATCGTCTGATCTCTACCCAATAGAACGTATCTGGGATAGGATTGGCCATTGTTTTTCTGTTCCATCGGAGAACAAACTGTGGAAAATGTTTGAGAACATCTGGGCTTCCATGCCTCAGGAAACTATCCGCACGCTAATTGATTCTGGACCTCGTAAAGTTACTGCTTGCATAGTCGTGATAAGTAGCCCTACTGCGTACTGATCTCCCTGCATATTTTATCTCTGCATAAAATTATCTTTTTGTAAATAACACCACTTATTTATCTATGCATTCTATGACTGTGTAACAATTTTCATTACATTCTTCCAACTTTTTTATGATGTTGCATCTTCTATGCCGGGCAGTGTATTTTAAGCATCTATAGAATTGATTTTTAAATAAAATATATGAAGAATACAATTTTTCAGAAGATTAATGTGAATCATTTATGCATTTCTAAAAATTCGAATTTACATATTGTAATTGGTTTGAAAATTTTAAGAAAGCAAAACAAAATAAGAAACATTTTTGAACCCATTTTAGTATTCTATGAGGGGTCGTCGGATTTAATGGAGCAGTTATAAATTAGTTAAAATGCATCATAAAGCTGAAAAAAATCATTTTTATTTTTATATAAAACTAATTTAATAAGATGCGGAAAAGGAACGCTTGCATTGAAATTTCCATTTCGACTGAAAGTGGGTATAAGTTCTATAAGCGATTGTGTGGAAAGGTAAACATCGTTTTAAAAATCGAACCGGATGAATCGATTACTTAGAAGGCGTGCTAGTCAGATATACGAGACGCAGAGCAATTTTTAGAGAAAGAGTTTAATAGTTAGAGTATTTACCTCCAGTTCTTCTTCTGATGGCATATAATTAATGAATTTTAATTATTAATAATTTAATTTTTTGTAATTAAAACTATATCTTTGCCACTTATTACGGCGCTCTGTTCTGTTTGGCAGCTTACCAATTGTCCACACAATCAGTGGTCGAACTATGCAGATTTCTAATGGTAAATACCTCATGGATCCCAAAGAGATGGATCAATAGCTTTCTCATTCAAAAAATTCTTTCTTTAAAATGAAAAAATTATCCCAAAAACGTGTTGAAAAACAAACTGTGAGATTTGCTTTAATACGTTTATGCAATTAATCATAATTTGTTAGGCCAGTGAGTGAATTTCAACACTAAAGGTATTGTTGCTAAATAGCTCCTGTTATATTCTTTTGCTATTAATTTTTTTTTGTTCTAATGTAACTGGAAAACACTTAGACAATTGTCTTGGATGCCTTAAGGCAAGCGCTGCACCTACGTTACTCACTTAGCACTACCCAGGAGGTGCGTGTAGCTTGAAGATAAGCTACGGACGCCGAATAATAATACCTCCGCAACGCTCTACGATGATGTTATACCGGGATCTACGGTTTTAAAGTGGATTCCGAACCACTACAAACATCCATGACACCGCCGGGACTCGAACCCGAAACCTGTGATACCGAGCGCCAGCCACTCGACCATTCAGGCTCTTTTTTGTTATTAAATAGGGGAATCAAATGAGAGTAATTGGAAACGAAAGAAACGAATGCTTTTAACGATATTAATGTGTATCATAAAAACTGTTTGTTCAGATAAATCTGTGACAAAAGTAGTTATTGTTTTTGATAAGCATCGTTATTAGTAACGCTGTTATTGAAACAAGGACCAGTTATATTATGCACAGTGTAATTGAAAGAAATCCTTAACATTGCTGAATTTATTATCCTTCGAATGAGTCAGTAGAATGTCATATGAAAAAACGTTTCTCTCGAAAGTTGTTCTTGCAAAGAGATTCAGAAATTGAAATCGAAACAATTAAGTTTCATGATCCATGAGTCTTTCGTCAGTAGAATTATCAAAAAACGTTTCTCTCGAAAGTTGTTCTTGCAAAGAGATTCAGAAATTGAAATAGAAACAATTAAGTTTCAGGATCCATGAGTCTTTCGTCAGTAGAATTATCAAAAAACGTTTCTCTCGAAAGTTGTTCTTGCAAAGAGATTCAGAAATTGAAATAGAAACAATTAAGTTTCATGATCCATGAGTCTTTCGTCAGTAGAATTATCAAAAAACGTTTCTCTCGAAAGTTGTTCTTGCAAAGAGATTCAGAAATTGAAATAGAAACAATTAAGTTTCAGGATCCATGAGTCTTTCGTCAGTAGAATTATCAAAAAACGTTTCTCTCGAAAGTTGTTCTTGCAAAGAGATTCAGAAATTGAAATAGAAACAATTAAGTTTCATGATCCATGAGTCTTTCGTCAGTAGAATTATCAAAAAACGTTTCTCTCGAAAGTTGTTCTTGCAAAGAGATTCAGAAATTGAAATAGAAACAATTAAGTTTCATGATCCATGAGTCTTTCGTCAGTAGAATTATCAAAAAACGTTTCTCTCGAAAGTTGTTCTTGCAAAGAGATTCAGAAATTGAAATCGAAACAATTAAGTTTCATGATCCAGTCACTGAATGAATGATATAACAAATTATTCGATTGCTTCAAGGCATTTAATGAGGATTGATGGATACTTAATGGTGCGCACGCACTTAATATCGATGTAGCATCGAGTATTCTTAAACTACTAGTTTTCATTTCAGTTTGAATCTTATTCAAGAAAAGTGACACAATTCAAATAATTTGAATATGTACTTTTCTTCATAAATCGAAATATAAAGGGGCATTAATATTATTCCAAAAAGGATTACTGAATGAACTATTCAATTGCTTAACATGGCGCTTTGAATGCTAACATACTTGAGTTTTATTTCTTCTCCTATAAAATCGGCAGCTTTTCTTGCGCGTTGCAAGTGCAGTGCTTCAGAAAAATGTTATCTCTAACAAAAAAAATGTCAATAAGTATTGGCTCTATAGCAAGCAAAATGAAATACGTTTTCTAATATTTTTAAATTCTAATACCAGCCAATCAAGCAAATGTAATGAATAAAAAGCAACTTCTATACGGAGGCTTTTAATTCGGAAGCTCTGGTAACGTTTCAATTACGCTCTTTCTCGCAGATCCAATTAAATGGGAGAATTCTATATTTCATTTTATTGAAAACACGCTAACATTTTGAATGCAGCACACATATTTGACAAGGAGAGAGCAGGATGAAAATTAAAGGTTCGTCACATCCATAAGATTGTTAAAATTAGTTTTTCAAGTTTTCATTGGGGAATTAGCATCTGAAATGTCAATACGCTAATTAGGTGACTGAAAACAGACGCTAATTAAATGTTCCTTAACACTTTTTTGTTTACCATCGGAGGAATCTATTGTGTTAAAATTTATATTCACTTATAAAAATGCAGATTTAGATAAAATTTATTTCTATATAAAATAATTTTTTTTTAATATTATAACCCTATGAATTTGAAACTGAAATATTTTTCTTATTTCAGACATTTAAGAAAATACAGCCTTTTAATTAATTCGAATAATACAACCACTTATAAACATGATGATAATTAGGAATGCATGCGTTAAAATTTCTAAAGATAAGTTTTGAACAATGATGATTTGAATAATAATAATTAATTCCTTTAAAGTATTTTTATTGGAACTGTGCTGGTGAAAGATTTTGTTTTTTTGTTTTCAATACTTAATCAAATAATTAAAAGTATATCTTTTCATATATTTTAATATTAGAAATTCTTTAAAAATTGAGAAAGAATGTTATGTTAAAATAAAAAAAATGCCTAAGTCAGATGAAGCAAGAGATGATTGAGAACAAAAACATTAGGACAACATGATGTACATCATGCATGAATAACTTCCGTAATTTTAAAAGTAAATTCTGTCATTTTAAGTGTACATGTACATGTAATACTATAATCTGTTAGAGCATCATGAGAGCATATTTCCTTTGAAACCAGAGTGACTTGAGTGTCTTAAAACACATCAAAAGATTCGTGATGAATCAAGAAAGAATGTTTTAAATTTTCCAAACATTTCAAGTTTCTAAGATATTAACAAAAACTAAAAATATAAAAATGGTGCGTTTAGAATATAATTTCGTTCACCTGAAAATGCGCTGCAAAAGGTTTTTCTTCTCACACCAAAACGAAAATGAAAGGCCAAAAATTATGTTTCGTTATTCTGCGACATCCAGTCCTCTTAAGATTCATTTTTCGAAGTAAAACATTGAACTATATGGATTTGGAATAAAAGTATTTATTTAAACTTGTTGAAGAATTATTTTGCGTGAGTCTCTTTGAAATAGTTTTTTCACAAAACGAAGAATTCTGCAAAATTTTGAAGCAGTAAAACAATGTGAAAATCTTTGAATCTTTTACCTTTTAGTTTTTTTGTGTCCCTTACACCAGTCTAAATGTGCCGCTGACGAGCAGCTGTCAATATAATGTAGCTTTTAGAAACGTAGACAAATCATTCACCTTTATAAAGGTCCCAGCAAAATGCGGCACTTGTTATCCCATTACTGTATGCTGCTCTGTTCGTTGACTGGTATTGAGCTCAATCCACTCGTTCATCATACTACTTCCTCAGATTAGCACATCACATCACCCATAACGGTCTTTTTCCCTAATGTTGGTATATAAATCGTGTCTCTACCGCTCTACATATCAAATAGCATTGAGAATCACTTGTGACATTAAAACGATTCTCCTCTGTAAAGAAATCACTCCATTGATGAGATGTTCAGTCTTTCTATTCCTTACTCCAGTCTGAAAGGGGCTATCGATAGGAAACTGTCAATGGTATGCAGCCTTCAAGTGAAGAAGAAATCTTTGCCAAGGTGGTTGGCAGCAATAAACTGCGATACTTGTCGTCCCGTTGCTATAAACAGATCAGTAATGTTGTCCACTGACTGGTACTGATCATTTTTCACCTGCAGGACAATATATTGATCATCCATTATCGATGTTTCCCTTGGCTGATCACCACTAATCTTTCTTACTATATCTTTGGTTAGTAACGCTTTTCAAGCTCATGAAACGACACTTTAGTAGACTAGAAACTGTTGGGCTGCCCTTGTCACACTACATTCCTCCTCAAGATTGCCGGGGGCCAAGTAGGTAGCGCTCTAGTCTTTGGTATCACAGGCTACAGGTTCGAATCCTGGCAGTAGCATGGATGTTTGTTAGTGGTTCGGAATCCACTTAACTGTAGGCCGCTGACTGCTTACCCCTCGTGTACAAAGATAACCTTAGAGAGACAAACCAAACCTCAACATTGCCGATCATTCTACTGTCATACAAAGTCGTCCATATAGTGTTTTCCTAGTCGTACTGCACGTCTGAACTCTCACTTGAACTTATGTCTGTAATAACATCTTTAATCTTTTTTTTTATTGTATTGTTTTACCGAGCAAAACAAAAAAAAACTCTCATCTGTGACGATTTGTTACTGACGTGAGCAGAAAAATCAACACACAATTCAGTAGAAAGGTGATTCGAATGAAAATGTCAGTAACAAATCCTCACAGATAGTAAGTAAGTGATAGTCAAGAAGCCCTTTTCTGCAATGTGGTGGTTTATTTAAAAGTTACTCCGTTGCTTAAGTTTTGCATGTCAATATACATTTAGTCACATTTGGTATCTCACACGCATGGCCGTCACTTGAAAAAGTTTATATCTGGGTTATAAATTTCATATTTTATACTTGTCCCTTAGAATTCAATAGTGGTTTCTTTTAATATATATGGAACACCAAAATATTTTACTTTACTTAATTTTTATGGTCGAGAATATGGAATGTGAGCGAAGTCCGTCAATCACGTATGTAACTATACGTTGTGTTCAACATTAACTGAATAAATTATCACCAGTTGTTTATTATTTTAAATAATTTAATTAAACCATATACCTTCATGAAAATTGAAGAATTTGAAGCTTTGAATAAGCATTCGCAAGTGATAAACTCTATAAATGTATAGAGTTTATATATTGTTTTATATTGTTTATAAATTTATAAATATATATATATATATATATATAATATACATACGTTATAATTATATAACTTATATGTATATATTATGCACTTTTATATAAATATATAAATTCTGAAATTTAAACAACTGATGCCTACCCTAGAATTACAAAGGCAGATATGAGATATTGTGGTACGGTCAAATCAATTATTATTTGAAGTGATGAAATTATTCCAGTTTTATTTTTAATCGTAAAAATGTATGGCAAAAATACAGGGAAGGTAATTTGTTATTCCAGCTCCATTATTAAATATTCTGAAACTGAAATAATTATTTGACAGTTAATTACACCAAATTATATATACAATGATGCTTTGGCGCTCGGTGCCACAGGTTTCGGGTTCAAGTATCAGCGGTGCCATGGACGCTTATAGCAGTTCAGAATCCACTCTAAACCGTAGGTCCTGGTATAGTTGGACTGCAGAGCGCAGGGCTTAGGGTTGACAACCCTACCCTGTACAAAGAAAACAACCACTCTCTCGAAATCTGCCAGTAGGCAGAAGGCCTCGGACCACCATAGGGCTGTTGTGCCAATGATGGGTGATGATATATAGAATGATACACATAATATATATTACAAAAAATCGGCTCCAAATACTAATAAATGCGATTGCACGTGTGAAAAGCAGTAAAATAAATAACGTTTTGAGAAGAATTGTCCAAATGTGACGATGCCGGATGATGGTATGTATAGAAAGAAAAATATTAGGGGAACTGAATGTTTTGTTTTGGAGATACATGTGAACCAATCAATTCTTATGCAAACTATTATATGCATGACACTGGTTCATAGAGTTGGTGGAAGCCCCTGCGGGACTTCTAGTCAACCTCTCTAGATTCCTGATACAATCGGAAACATGTATCAGGAATTAACCCTAACGTGCTCTATTCAGGGGCGATCTGGTGATCTAACTGACAAGTCAAAAGCTTGACAAGCAGGTATACAGGCAATAGAAATAATTGCAGTGTGATTTCAGGTCGAACTAGCTCACTACCTTTGCAGACATTTTTGTTAATGTGCGAAAATGATGAAATATTATTTCAATTAAATATTACCCGAATTATTTTAAACTGCAAATTACTTAGTAAAAACATTAGAAACCTAAAGTAAGTAAAACCTAAGTATCCATCCTATAGAATTTATAATGAAAGATTCAAATAAACAGTCCAGCCCGGTAAAATATTTACAGTTAGCACATCTGAAATCCGATCACTTGTAACTTCATTTTGATTCGCTGAATTTCAGAATAAATTAGTGAATGGCTGAAGTTTACTGATGTAAAAGTCAGTTTTCTATTTGGTTATACAATAACATTACTTTTTAAAAACACTTAAAGTCGTTATTAATTCAATAAAACTTTAGCTGTTTACCCGACTTTGTCCGGGTATTTATTTTTTCTACATTTTTTCAGACGTGAATGACTAACAGAAGAATGAATATGGTGAAAAATTGAAGTAATTTTATTGACAAGTATTTAAAAATATATGGAACAGTATAGTATAATGAACATAAATTATAAAGCAAAACATTTTTCAAATTCATAATAATAATATAACTCAAATCCTAATTATAAATAACATTTTTGGCTTCACTTCCAGCTGTAAGAATAGATAAATTCTTGGTCTTACTGTTCATCTACCATTTCCGACTTGAGCATGCATGTTCATGAGAGAAACATGGCGTTCTCAAATTCACACAGCGATATTAAACAGATTACAAAAATCAGATGGCACTTCCCAGAATGCTCTACTCCTAATATTTTTTTTTTTATTTCCAATGGCAGATTATGAACAGTTACAGCAAAAAAAGAACAACGAAAAAAAAAAAAACATACAACAACAACAAAACATGCTGAAACAGAGTTCATTAATCTAACAATAATGCCAAGTTGCAGATCTTTTAGCCACTAAAAAGTGTTACCAGGTGCACCATGGGCAGGTAGATCTTCTGCGCAGAAAATTAAACATTTTTAATTTTCATTCATGGAATTAAAGTATCACAAATATATCCATCATCTTAAATTTATATCTCACTTTATTTTTCTTATTTCCTATTAAAATAAAATTTTTAACAAACACTCCGGAAAAAAATAAAAGTGCAAAGGAGTCAAAAGAAAATCTCAGTCATAAATGCAAACCAGTGATAATAATTAAGAATTGGGGTTTGGTAAATTGTAAATAAAAAATTATTGTGAATATATATATATACATATATATATATATATATATATATATATATATATACAAAAATGTAGAAAGTAAAATATATACAAGCATATATTTGTAAGAAAAAAATGTTTAAAAATATTAAAATCACATAAACTTCAAAATGAATACACACAACTTGAATATTTGAAACAATTACTTTTTAAAAAAATTTTTTGCAATTTAATTTAAATTAAAGAAAATTTCTAATTACAGCCACCAGGTGATCACTGATGCTAGAAAAGGGTTTAAAAAATGTTTGAGAAAAAAATGAATTAATTAGAATGTGCTTGTAATTTTTTGGCTAGACCTAACGTTAATGAATAATAATTTAGGAGAAAAAAATTAGAAAGCTTTTATAGTTTTTAATTTACATCGGAATACCGTGCATACATGCATGCAGACATTCGCTTATATATATAGAGAGAGAAAGACTGTTTAAAATCTGTTTACAAAGATAAATATCCTACTTGAAACAAAAAGTTTGACAAGTTTTAAATTAGACTGAAAAGCGAAGTCTAAATGAAAGTCTCGAATAGATGAGTGAGCTCATAAGACCTCAATCATGGTCTATTAGGGAAATGATCAGCTCAGCATTAAACTGTTTAAAAACATATCGAAAGTACTAGAACGAAGAGAATAAGTCAAATTATTTACCCTAAGCGGCCGGGCATTAAAATGCAAAGCCTGGATGCAATGCAACGAAGTGTAATACAATGGCGCATGGAATAGAGTTGACGTTCTGTATTGCTCTAAGAATGACAATCAAAGGGATCCGGCTATCTAATGAAATAATATCCCATACCATAAATCCCGATCGTTGGGTTGTGCAAGTTAGTATCTTACCGCTATATAGGATTTGTCCAGATTAGTATTTCCTTGTCATCAATGGTCAAAGAGAAACAATTCTACTCCAGATCACACGAGGCTACAAACGGGCATGCTGATTACATGGTTGATAAAGAGGAATAAGTTGTAATGAGAGCCCTTCTGATGATTGCTCTGTCCTTTAGAATATGCCATGTTTCAATCACTCCTACCAGTATTGTCGAATGGTTGCATTGATCTGACTCCCATGTCGAGAGTTATCGACCAGCCAGCTTCATAAAGCCCACGTTTTGCTGACGCATTCTCAGGCTCTGTGGGAAGTCTTATGCTTAATCTTATCTTATGCATTAGTGAGTGAAATTGAGTAAACGCAATCAAATGGAATAAAAACCATGCCCTAGAATTAAAATATCTTTCCTTTCACACATCATCAGGACGTTCAGTTGCTGTGTTTTAGAGCTCCAGCTACCCATTGATGGGTCACCAAAATTTAATAATTTATCGATCAATAAGTATTTGTGATACGAGAGGAAACTTCGTTATAATTAGATAACTTCTTCTTTTAGTTAATTCGATTATAATATTTTACTTTCGTTTGAAATATTTCATTTTAAAATCTCCATGTTTAAAAATTGGGTGAAGCTTGGTCAGATCGAACCCTTGTGCCATTAAACCGTATCAACCAACCAATCTTCTTGGTGCATCCTTTTTGTGTAAAAAGAATTTGTTTAATTTAAATTATTTTAAAAACAAAATTATTTTCTATTGTTAATCTGCGTTGTTCCACATACGTGGCATGTAAGGAGTTAAATAAATAAATAAATAAATATTTGTGTATAAAATTAAGTATCAGTAATTTTTCCATTGGTAAAATTCACTTGTAATGAAAGTTCATTTGAATTCTGACGATTCGCAGATTTAACAATAAAATGTAACTTGTGAAATTTTTTTTGTCACGTATATGATCCTATTTAAAGATTTGAAAAAAGTAAATAGATGGGGTTTTTTAATAGAAATTTTCTCGTCATATTATTTTACACATAATGAAAGCCATTCATGTGATTTCATTACTGTTAATATTATATTAACTGTGTTTGTTACATGCATGACTGTCCTAGTAGAGAATTTATAATTGGTTTTGATTGAATTATTAGGTCTATTACTCCATTTTCTTTCAAATAAACGTACTTTTCTATAATAAAGACATAACTTACGGGTTTAGTGTGCCTCCATTTAACATTCAAATATGCACCCTATTTTCGTAAAGAATAAAATGAAATCTTTAACAAAAAAAAGCACGAAATTTGTTTCACTTTTTCAAAGAAAACATATAAATCAAAATGTTATGCCTTGAATGTTAAGATCTCAAACCAGCCCGTTAATAATAGGGTTGACAAAATCTATATACTTTATAGAAATCATTACAGTTCAAAATCTGTTTTTCGAAAGTTGGCCTCTTCAGCACAAAAACCGTTTCCATGTCAACGAAATTATCTTGTTATCTTCCTTTCTCAAAATACAGAATTTTATACTTTGAAAAAGTTATTAGCTTCATTTTTGAAAAAAGTTTCTTTATTCTGCAAAGTTTGAGGAGAAAGCACGGTTCAACAAAATTGTTCCCTGGTCTGGCTTCACTCAATTTACTCTTTGTTGAAATACTTCTCGTTTTATAATTTGAGATTTCTTTTTTATCTTTTCCCAAGCCATCTCTGACTCTATGATAAATGCATTTAAAAAAACATTTTAAAGCATAAAAGAATCATACGGAAAAAAATTCTTTTAAAGATTTAAGAAAAATATAAAAACATTTATTTATAGTTCCATAAAAATGTCTTCTGATAGGGTAAGTACACAATGAGAGATTTAACAATAATAAGTTTAAGTAAATAATATAAATAAACTATAACAATATATAAACAACAACAATAATAATAATAATAATAATTTTTATTTAAATCTTCATTTGGGTTCATTCCCCAAAATAATTGAGCTTTTAAAAACTGCTTTGTTTTTTTTAAATATTTTTTAATTACATTTAATGCTTTTTATAGTTAATTCGTGCACAAATCCGTTAATTGCAAGTTGTTGCTGATTCGAAATTGTATTCAATTCATTTAGAGTTCTATAAATAAGCCATCTGATATTCAGAAATGCTTTTAAAAATGTTAAGTCTGTATTTTTGGTAAGAAACCCTCAAATATAAGGCTCAGAAATCCCATGAAAAAATTCAAAATTCAGAAATATTAACATTACTGCAATGAATATTTTAAAATTTTAGAAGTTATTTATAAATACAGAGATCAGCGGCTTTAAAAACTGATTCTCTTCCTTTCATTCAGCTGTCAAACCTTTGAATATCTAACTTCAGAGCAACTCTCTTATCGTTAATATTTTTTTTCTTCAATTTGCTCATTTTTTGTCTCCAATTGAATAATGAAATAAACGGCGAGTAATTCGAGCATTTATAATAAATTATAAATGCTCGAGTGGATAAGTTCAGCATAACTTATATCTTCCTTATCAAACTGTATGTGCTGAAAAGAGGAGATTCGATGGCGATTTTGACGGCGTGTGTGAACGTCTCGCATTAATTGTGTGGTCAGAATTTTTATCCTTTACCCACGCAGCTGTGAAATTTTCTTTTGAAGGACTTTTCATGCACTTCATCTAGCTGTTCAGCCAAAGCCAAGGTCTCTATTGTGTATAAAAGAGATCAAATTTGTATACAAAGACGAAAATGTGACTGTTCATATATATAATTCAAAATGAAATTAAAATATAATTTTGAATTATGTTCGAAAATTTGTTACCTAGAGTCGTTTTAAGAGGCATTTCTTGCTTATATTTCCTTTTTAAAAAGATTATTAACGATTTATGAAAAAAATAGGGCTTTGAAAGTAATGGAACACTTATAAAAATTGGATAGAAAAAGAGATAGACTTTTAACAGATCGTAGAACTCTTAAATAGAAAATAAAGCTATGTTTTTTAATGTTATAATTTATTAGTTAATTACAATATATAAATTTTAATTTTTGAAAAATTGAAAAATACTTCGAAAATGTAAGTATCTTGAAATTTCTGCATGTGTCAATATCTATTAGAAGGATCTGAAAGTAATGTCATTTTTTTACATTATTCAAGCAAATAAATTGTTAACACGTTTTTAATTTTAAACAATGATGTAATCACCCTCGTTATCAACAACATTTTGCCATCTAGTACGCAAATTTTCAATGCCGGAACGATAAAAATCAATTGGTTTTTGAGCAAAATATCTGGAGATGACATTTTAGATATCATCCAAATTTTCAAATTTTCTGTCACATAGGAAGTGTTGTAGCAATCGGAATAAAGGGAAATCCAATGATGCAATGTCGGGCGAATATGGTGCGGGAGGCAGTATCTCCCACCCCTATTCATGAATTTTTTTTCTAGGATTAGTCTTGCGCAGGGCAGTCTTTCATTATCGAGTTGCAGAATATTATATCTTTTCTGTTGACAATCGCTGGACGCTTTTCAATTAAAGATTGAAATTCGATCCAATTATTCACAGTAAAGGTCTGTATTCACAGTTTGTCCAGGTTTCAGCACTTCAATATGAACGATTCCGTAAATACTCCACTAAACAGCTCCTTTTCGGGCTGTAAATCTGGCTTATTCAGACAGGGACACAGCGTTTTGCATTATTATAGAGGACCCATTTTCCATCTCCAGTGATCAGGCGATCAGTAAACGCTTCTGTATTGAGCCGTTAAAGCAATAAGTTGCATGGGGTGAATCGTTTATCTTTGTTTTCTTCGTACAGATTATGCGGGACCCAAACAATTTTTCTGCATACTTTACCAATCTGCTCCAAATGATCTTGGATAGTCGACTAAGAGTGTTTGATAGTTCCTTGATTATCTCACAAGGATTTGATTTCACTTCCGCCCATAAGACGTCAGTAAAAAAAAATTGTAATGTGCTAAAGTTGTTGTCCCCCCCCGATCGATACGAGTAGGAAAGATCAAAATTAACCGATCTGAATTTAGAAAACCACTTTTGGCATTCACAAATATCTAATGCACTTGGATAGACGTCTCAAATGTTTTTGGTAGAAACTATTATGTTACTACCTTTGTAAAAATTAAAAAGCCTACAATGCCGAATATGTACCTTTTATGTTATTTGGCTGGCCTTTTTACTCAAAATTGTCGAAAAAGTAAATTAATAAGATTTTATTATTTACATGGAAACAAATCACTTTAACCTTAAAATGTTTTTGGCCCGACTTCGAAGTGCACAAGGAGTTGATAAATGATAAACAAATATTGAGATGAATAGAAACATTACTTTCCTGTCCCCCTACTATTTCTGAAATTGAACGTATTTTTTTTTTGCATAAGATGACTGTTGTTAATAATATTACTGTTGACGAAGCACCATCAAAATTATAAATTATATTTTTGACTTTAAAAAAAGCACCCATTTTGTTAACTTTCTTAAGAGTAGAATCAATCAATCGCCGATAAAAACTTTGACTTGTCTTCTCTTTATATATAAAAAATAAAGCTATTATTTTTAATATTATAATTTATTAGTTAATTACAAGATATAAAATATTGTTTCCCTTATTTTTTTAGAAATTGCAAAAACCTGGAAAGTGTAAGTAACTTGAAATTTCTGCAGTCGTTGATATTTATTAGAAGGACCGGGAAGTAATATTTATTAGAAGGACCGGGAAGTAATATTTATTAGAAGGACCGGGAAGTAATATTTACCTTATCACTGAATAGTTGCTAGAATTATAAGAGTTTTGGATACGTAGATAATTTTCTTGTTTTTATGTCATATGCCAAATGTGAGACTGTTCCGCTTAACAGAATTGCCACAGGAAAGACTACAAATTTATTAAAATCAGTGTCAAATGACTTGAAATCAACAAACATTAGAAAAAAATATTAAGGAAACATATATAATTTGATCATAGGCAAAGTAAGTTAAATTCACTCTATATTTTACTCTTACATTTGTAATAAGTTAAACATATGTATGCTGTAGTAATAGTACATTTATAATTATACAGGATGATCTTGAATTCATGGGCCAAGGGAAGGTAAAATGAATATAAATGAGCCTTCTTTTTTATATAAATGATTTGTTCTTGCAGCAGAATACAGGAGAATAATTAATTTTGAGCTTCTCTGCAAATGTACTTTTTACAGATGAGGTTACATTTACACGCTATGGAGAATTTAATTTGCACAATTCCCCTGTGTGAGCCACTTCTAACCTACATGCTACACGTCCACATACTTTTCAGGAGCAATTCACTGTTACTGTATAAACAGGTATTGTAAATAATTTACTTATTGGCCCATACTTGTTATCACATCAAGTCTACTGCACGACGCATAGCATCTTTCTGGAAGAGGTATTACCCGAATTACTTTATAATGTTCCAATTTCAGTTCGAAATACCATATACGGTGGGCAGCATGTCCATTCTATATGGCATTGCCCAGAAAGATTGGTCTCCAGCCCATTTTTCCACAAACGTACTCAATTACCTCAATAACACGTTTGACCCTCGATGGATTGGACGAGGTGGATAAGTCGCTTGGCCACCACGTTAATCAGATTTATCAAATACTGGTTTTTCAATACAAACATCTCAAGGCACTCCTCTACGAGACTCTAAAGGACTCTTTTGAGGGCCTCGTTCAAAACTTTCACTCGCGGTGCAGCTTTTCATGAAACACCTGGCATGTTGTGCACACAAACCACTTGGTAGACGATGCCAGGCCTGTATTTATGTTGGTGGTGGCATATTTGAGTACTAACTGTAATGTTTTGCAAATAAAAAACTATTTTCATTTCCTCAGAATTTCTTGTTTTTCCGCTTCCACATTTCATTTCTGATCCCACAAAAAATGCTTCTTTATGTGTATTTTGCCTTCCCTCAAAGTTTGGCCCATGAACTCAATAGTATCATATTTTTTCCCTGGCATTGAATTTGAAAAATAAACCGCCTTTATACTCCTCCCCCTTTATAAGCAATTATATACTATTGTTTTTTTTTTCTTTTTAATGGTGTAATATTTTTAACAGATATGCTAACTTTTGTTTAATTTATATTAAGCATGTTTTTGAGCAATTTTAAAGAATATATTTCAAGATGTTAATAATTAATGAAAAAATTTGATCTGACAACATTAATAACATTTTTTAAATAAACCATTTTAAGAAATATAAGTTGATTTGCTATGTATAAATGCGCTGATATTCAAATAACATAATGGTAAAGTGAAGCATTGTAAATAACAAAAACTCAATAAGTTTTTCCAGTTTTCCGAAAAGATTTTCAGCTTTCGTTTCGCATGAAAATTTCTTTAAGCTAATATAATTAGTGAACGCAATTATTATTTTTTTAATGTTTCAAAGTACGTCGAAACCAATTATTAATCATTACTGTATATTCTACATTACCTCCATTTTCCTTCGTGTTATTTAGTTCTTCGTGATATTTAGTTCTTTATTAAAAAAAGAATGGTAACCTTATTTTTTTCTCTATATTTCTATTAACTCTCATTGAAGAATTTTTCTCTACATTCGAAATCTAAATTTATAACTTTAAATAATTTTCTGAATCATTCTGCCTCTCTGTTAAATAAACCCTTAAAGAATTCCATTTTTTATAATTTTACAACTTCTATTAACTATAACTAATTACAACTGAATCTAATTTTCCTCTCAAGTGATTTTTCATATCCAATCAGGAGGGGTGAGTAATCGGTCAAAACATTTCCGTCTTATGACTCAACTCTTGAGTCGGATTTTTTATACCGACTCCTGACTCTTTTCCGTAGTTTCATACACTATGATCTTTACTAATGTATTTACTTGCGAAATAAATTTAATGACTTTTATTGAACTCATAATATCCTATCTATAAAAGCAATTTTTGTATAGCAAAATATTTTTACAACCTTAAAGATGTAGTATTTGAGCTCACTTAAAAGATATCCTTATACCCAAAATATTCTTACAAAAATATATGCAGCCAATCAAAATATTAGTACTAAATTAACAGCTACCAAAGCATTATAGAATAGCTTAAGACAGGCAAAAGAAAATTATACATCGCTCAGATATACGCTATTAAGCGCAAATATACGCTATTTTTAATACATTCAATCTCATTATTTCATTGATAATAGACTAGCTTCTATAAGATTTTTTCATTATTGATATAAGAAAGCCTCAGTGTTGAGAAAAATCCCTCAATACTTACTTGGTGTGCTGCTAATGTCCTTGTTATAGATCGTATCATTGAATTGCCTCTTTAACATTTCATTTTAACATTGATTTCAAGAATTTTGACTACAGGTACTTACTCCCGACTCCGTCTAGAGTCTGGAGGCGAGCATTTTTGAAGGAGCATCTGCCAATTAATAAGAAGGCCTTTTTGAAAACCTCTACCGATACATAAGAAGTTCCCCTTTCACATACTATTTGAAAATAATGTAGAAGAATAAGTTATAACACGAGGAATAGTTAATGAAGAAAAAAAATAAAGAAAGAAGAGAATTAATACTTTTGAAATATCTCCATTAATAAAAAAGGAAAGTTCATTGGAATTTGTATCGAATTTGTGATAGGATTGCCTTTCAGAAGGTTTTGCAAAGATATGAATTTTTCTCGACAGTATTCAAAAAAGACTTTAAAAGAAGTGGAGCATGCTTGAGGAACGAAATCATTTATCCTGGAATAAAAATCTCAAAAACCAAAGATTGTACGTTTACTTTTTTCATTCACAATTAAAACTAAAATAATAAATACAATTGTACAGTACACTGAAGTGACAAAAGTCATGGGATAGCAATATGCAAATTTTCAGATGGCAGTAGCATCGCGTAGAACAGGTATAAATGCGCAGTGCTTTCGCAGAGCTTTCATTTCTGTTTAAGTTATTCATGTGAAGAGGTTTTGACGTGATGATGACCGCACGACGGGAATTAACAGACTTTGAACGCGGAATGTTAGTTGGAGCTAGACGCATGGGTCATGCTATTTCGGAAATCGTTAGAGAATTCAACATTCCCAGATCCACTGTGTCAAGAGTGTGCCGAGAGTATGAAATTTCAGGCATAACATCCCACCATGGACAGCGCAGTGGTCGACCGCCTGCACTTAACGACCGAGACCGGCGACGTCTGCAAAGAGTCGTAAATTCTAACAGACAAGCAACACTGCGTCAAATAACCTCAGAAATCAATGTGGGACCTACAAGGGACTTGTCTGTTAGAACTGTGCGGAGAAATTTGGCTTTCTTGGGCTATTCCAGCAGAAGACTGACTCGAATGCCTTTACTGACAGAACGACATCGCTTGCAGCGACTCTCGTGGGCACGTGAGCATATCGGTTGGTCCCTAGATGAATGGAAAACCGTGGCCTGGTCCGATGAGTCACGATTTCAGTTGGTAAGAGCTGATGGTAGGGTTCGAGTGTGGCGCAGACCCCACGAAGCCATGGACCCAAACTGTCAGCAAGGCACTGTTCAAGCTGGTGGTGGCTCCGTAATGGTGTGGGCTGTTTTTTCATGGCATGGACTTGGTCCTCTGGTGCGACTGGACCGAACATTGACTGGAAATGCTTATGTTCAGCTACTTGGAGATCACTTGCAGCCATTCATGGACTTCATGTACCCAAACAACGATGGGATTTTTATGGATGACAATGCGCCATGTCACCGGGCCACAACTGTTCGCGATTGGTTTGAAAAACATTCTGGACAATTCCAACGAATGATCTGGCCACCTAGATCGCCCGACATGAATCCCATCGAGCATTTATGGGACATCATCGAGAGGTCTGTTCGTGCCCAAAATCCTGCACCGTCAACGCTTTCACAATTATGGACGTCTATCGAGACAGCATGGCTCAATATTCCTGCAGAAGACTTCCAACGACTTGTTGAGTCCATGCCACGTCGAGTTGCTGCACTTCGCCGGGCGAAAGGAGGGCCGACACGATTAAGAGGTATCCCATGACTTTTGTCACTACAGTGTATAATCTAATTAAAAACCTTTTTCTTTTTGAATAATGTAAGAAATCTTTTGAAATAAAATTTAGTTTTGAAATTTATATGAAATTAAGTATTCATCGACTTTTTTCTCGATTTTTAGAAAGATTCTAGAAAGATTCAATATCAGTCTAGAAAGATTCAATATCAGTCTAGAAAGATTCAATATCATCTAATACATAATGAAAATTTAAATTTAAATCAGGTTAATTTTTAAAATAAAATTGTTTGTCATACAAAAAACTCTTAATCCAATAATAGCAAATTGACAAAATCAAGTTGTATCAATTTTAAAAAATCTCTTTATAGAGTCAAATTCAAATTCGGGTAAATCCCACAGGGCTTAAAAGAAAACAGAGAAGAGTTCTTAAATTGTAACATTCATGCAATACAAGTTTGATGGAGAAAGGACATTAAATTTGTATTATATTTTCTAAATTAGATTAATTGATTTAGATTCTAACTTACATTAAATCTTCTATATTCCTGTGAAATAGTGATCAAACACTAAAAAATGAACCATATTCAAAGAACAATAAAATCGATAATTTAGTCCCTTTGCAAGTCTTGAAGACCACTACAATTTTATTTCACCAACGTTTTTTAATATTACACTTCTGAACCGAATGTAAAGGTTGGAGAGTCAACGAAAATCTTCAAGTACTAGAATAATTGATTTGTGTCATACTATTAGATTAACTATCTCATTGTATATATAAACTGATTAGCCATGCACTCATTAAATAATCAATTAATGAGGAGAACGATTTATATTCTAAACATTTTGTTGGTAGAACAATATTTGAATTTAACAGCATATAGAGAATGATTAAATTTGTAACTAAAATTATATGAAATTATTATAGTAAAATATCTTCAACTGCTTAGAATATTAATAGGTATTTCTTCCTTCAAAATATAAGAGTTCTTACTTTCTCCTAAATTAGAAATATTTATTTTTTCTTAAAATTGTTATATTTTTATTAAATCTTACAGTTTTAATCAAGGATTTCTATTTTCAAGAACAAAAGACATCGTTCAAATGCCTACATTAATAAGGGTGACAGCCCTGAGAAAGAATTTAATTCGCATTTTATTGGCGATTTTTCTGAAAAATATTTACAATTTAATAAATTAAATATTTAAACATTTTTCGAATTTCAAATTCAAAAAGATTCTAATAAATGATTTTACATTCTAGAGTATATATATATATATATGACCAACTGAATCTCAAGTATAATTTACGAGAATCTTGTAATCTTGTAAATTATTGGAATTAATATGAATAAATTACTAATAGAATAAATTATTGAAAATTAATTGGGATCTTATAAATTATTTTTCAAGTATAATTTGCAAGAATCCAGTAGTTTGAATTTTGTAAATTATAGCTTTGATTCAATTATTCAGATTCATTATTCGGATTAAATCAGTTTTCAATGCTCATTTACATTCTTTAATTTTCTGCCTCGATTTACTTTCATTAATCATTTAACTAAAAAAAACATAGTAATACCAGCCTAGCAAATTACTACAAAAATAGAATTACACCTTTACTTTGTATATTTGCAATTAAATTATTAAATTTATAAATTATTATAAATAATCGGTCCTTCCTTCCTTCCTTATAATTTCTCTTAATTTTTAAATCGTTTCTTTGTTGTTTCATTTTACAACTGTTTCGTTTTTACGTTCTAAACTTTATACATTTTTTGTGCTTTTCAAATAAAAATATATTATGCACAGCAAGAGTTTGAAAAAGACAAAATTCATTTACATTTTTCACACACTATTGATTTTATAGTAAGTTTTTATGCTCTATAATTAGGATAAATCTGTATTTCTGCGTAGCTTGTAGTTTGCATGTCTATCTTAAAATGTAAGATTTTATATGATATTATAAATTATAAAGATTAATATCTGCAAATAACATATCTGATTTAAAAAATACAAAAAAAAAATGTATTAGAAGCGATGTGCTGAGCCTTTTAAAGCTACGTAAAATAAGTGTTATATATGCTAAAGTCAAATCTGTATGGGGAACTAATTTTACTAACAATGAGCCCATTTTTTTTCCATGCGATTCTGGCCTCCAGCTATAGAAAGTGTTCTGCAGATCGGGAAAAGAGGCCACGACGGAGCCAATCAGGAGCCGGATAGGACTTCCATCAGCCAGTAAGCGCTGTAGTGGCGGATCACGTGTCTGCGAAGTCCGACCCAGTGGGTACGCGTGAGGGTCATTTGGCTAGAGCTCATGGTGTGTGAGTCACAGTGCTTTGGGTACGACAAGATGGGACATCCGTGTAGGAATGAAAAGAGATGGGGACGTAATTAAGACCGATCCGTGAGCATTCCTGGGTGCTCTGTCCTGGAAATGGTAGATCTGTCATGAAAGATTCGCATTACAATCGCCGAAAGAACCGATTCTTGCAATTGCCTCGCGATCGATTTCCTTTTAATGAGCACATTATTATTAAAGGCGGAAGGAAAGTCAGAGTGTTCATGAAATCATCTTGAAAAAATGGCATTAAAATTCAAAATGTGTTTGTATTTTAAACTGTGAAAATAAGCACGACATTGTGTGACAACATTTATTTTTCGCTGAAAAACCCCTACCCACTCCCTATCAAAAATATCCGTTTGATCAGAGAATTTTTTTTAACCCAAGATTGTTTCCAGCCTTATTTATTTATTTTTTTTTCTTGGTTGAAAATAGTTTTCAAGATGTTTTCTCCAGTGCAGGCTGATAGCTTTCGAAATCTGAATTCATGGAACTAATAGCAGAAGATTATGGCGAAGGTTTCTTGGAGGACAAGAAAGTATGTGAGCAGTGAGTGAGAAGTTTGCCTTAGTGAAACATGAGGAGCATCCAAGACTTTATTTGTCTGCTCGAGGGATTTGGATCGAAGAAAATACCACATCTCCTGGATACGAATGCAGCTGTTTTCTCAAATGGTAATAGCATTTTCTATCTCTTAGAATAGAACTGTTTTTTCACTTAAAATAAATTACAGTGGATAAGTTAAAAAATATTCAAAGATATGGGTTTTTTTTATTATTTACTTCAGAAAAGAATAGTTTGAGAGGGACTTGCCTACTATTCCCTAATGTTGGCTGAGAGTCAAAATTTAACCATTTTATATATTTCACCTCCTGAGAGGTAAAAACATCATTTATTGAAATGCTTTTCAAGAATAATAATATAAAAATAAAGAGAGGAAAATTGATTGATTAAAGGCTTTAAAAAATGAAAATTATTGCTATTACTTTCAATGTATCTTCATATTAATTTTTGGATTATAAAATCTAAATTATAAATTTTATTCGAGTTTGTAGTATCCTAAGTGTAAATCCTATTCATATAATGTTTGATACTAAACTAAAATTTCGATCTCCAGTATTAAACTAATAAACTTAATTTTTATTTTTGCTAATAATAATAAATATTTTAATGCCAATAAAATAACTAACGTAATAAATCTAATAAATTTTAAAAAGGAAGTACTGTTTAGCTGTTTACAATAAAATTAGAATTTTTGAAAATTTGAATTTGATTTTTTCCCTGTTTCCCATAAATAGTCCGTTATAAATGAAAATTTAATATTTGTAAAAATTTTGTCACCTCCTCACTAGAAGAGGTAAATATTCTAAAATCTTTAATCATTTGTGAGTAAAAGTGGCATTTGTTAATTTTTAAGTAAGCACTTTTAAAAGAATCTTCTAAATAACCATTAAAATTTTAATTTTTATAGTAATTCTATTTATAGAATATCACCTCAAAATACAATAAGGCACAAATTTAACTGCTTTTTGTTGCATATTAAACGAGAATTTTTAAATATTTATACTAAGATATTTTATCATTCTAATGTTTATTTAAATACCATTAAAGTATTAATCGTTTAATCCCAGGATATATATGTATATATGTGTGTGTGTGTGCGCGCGTGTTAAATGAGTAAGCTAATCAATTTTTATTTAAACAGAAACCTAAAAAAATTTTAACGAAAGGAAGAATTAGAATGTATGAGAAAAATTTAAAAATTTTAAATTCTTCTTCAAATTGAAAACAATCATAAAAAATTTATTTTTAGAGTTAAAATAACCGAAATAATATTAATCTTCTTATAATCAATATAATATAAGAAAGAAAATTCTAAATAATTTCCATAGAAGATTTTATTTTGAATATTTATTCATTTTTGCATTAATGATTATGATAAAATAAATTTAGTATCAATTTCTCCAAACTTATGTTATATTTTCAAATTACCACAGTGATTTTTGAAATCCTTTTGTCCTTTTTGAAAAACATAGCATAATATTTTTCAGAGAACAATAATATCGTTTAAATTTCTCATTGGATTTGTTATTTCAATATATTTCTTAGAATACTACACAATTTGGTTAAACGGCGAACAACAAGGTAGATTTATTTGAAAATTTTCATTTCCTTTTGCAAGTACACGTAGCAGGCTTGACTTGAAGAAGCTTGGCAATGGCCAGAAATATTGAAGTGGAATATTAAGTCTCGGTGTAGGAACATATGATATATTTAGATGCACAGTAGTAGGTAATATATAAACCCTAAATGACTGGTTAAACTGGTTAACTGGAAATAAAAAACCCCCTGACATCTAAAGAAAGAAAAAGGTCTAACTTCTTTTTGAAGTAAAGTAGAGTCAGAAACCTTTCATACTGTACCAATATTATTTACAACTAAAACCAAATTATTATTTTAATCAGAGGAAATATCAGCATAGATATTAATAAAAATGGTGCATTTTCTGTTTACGAATTTAATTGAAACATACAAGTTTGTTATTTATTCCATTTAAAAAACGACATAATGTTTAAATACAAAATTTTGAGGTGACAGATCTAAAACCAATTTGATTTTGATGATGAATTCATCCTCTTTTCAAAGTATTAGAAATTCTTTTAAAGTATCAGCAGTTAGATCGGTTAAATTTTAAGGTGAATAAAATTTAAATGAAAGTTTTCTTTGATTTTATTTTTTAATATGCCACCCTGAATAGTTAATCACAGACATATTAAGAAAAAAGCCTACTTTTTAATCGTTTTTACCATTGCATTATTATTTTGACTGTCTTACCGAATTACATATTCTTCTTTAAATCGGAGTTGTCATTATTTTCTAAAAGTTAAAAAAAACAATTTGAAGTATCTATTGTTATAGAAAATTTTTTAATTAAGCAAAAGTATTTTTCGGACATGAAATTGAATTTTTTTCCCATCACTTAATGCAGTGGTTCTCAAATTGTGGGGCGGGGATAGACTGTAAGAGGTGCATGATTTTTTCCTATATATAGATATTAAATGACTTTAAATAACCGAAAAATTAACAAAAATATTTTGTCATTCTTATGAAGGACACAAATTTTAATAATTATGAATTCTAATATCACTCTCTATTTTGTAAGTAATTCTGAACTTAAAGTTTAAAACCCTTCAACATCCTAATTTCTTTTATAACAGTGTATTTGTGTACCAATTTTTTTCTTTGGTTTGATTATCATTCAATACAAGTAAGAACCAAATATTTCTTATTAATAATTATTGATTTCACATCAGATGAAAATATTAATTTAAAAGCAGGCTTTTTATTTCATAAATGACCTGTTATGATAAATAAAATATTATTGTTTATTGTTACATGTCAATACATGCATGATATATTTATTTATTTTTATTTTATTTATTTATTTTTTTTTTTTGACAGACTAATATTCTAAAAATTTGAAATCTCAGTTAAAATATCCTATTTATATATTGCTAATACAGAATAAAGTAAATAAAATGTTAAAATTGTTAACACGTTTACTCATAGAAAAAAGGCTTTGGTCCTTTTTATTGTTAAGAGAGAAATGCAATGATAAAAAGTTTGAAAACCACTGATTTCATAAATTACAATAACAATCTTCAAGAAGGAAATTTTTAGAATATTGATGTCTGAAGAATACAGAGCCCCTGAAAAATAATTCTTTATTATCCATCATTTATCCTCTGCAAAAGATTAAATTAAAAGCTTTTTAAATATAATGTGCTGTTTATAAAATATTAAATTATGTATATTAAAAATGTATATCAAAATCTTTCTATACCATAAAAATTAAATTTAATGGGTTTAGTTTTCTTTTCTTTTTTTTTTTTTTTTTTTTGCAATTCAATTTAATTAACAATATTCAACGCGTAGAAAACGTCTTTAATAGCGTCTTTTAATAATTATATATACTACTGTAAAAATATGAAATTATCCAATATGCTTCATTAGCATAACAGTTTTAAATTGGCAGAAATGTAGTTTTATTTTTAAATTTACCCTAACAGGTTATTTAAATTTTTATATTAAGATTGAAATACTTAAGGTTAAAAAACTGCGTATGAGAGACGTTTGAAGTTTTAAAGAGATAGATTTTAATTTTAGAAGTCAATTTGTATCTTGTATTTCGTCTTTTTAATAACAGAAACAATGACAATACCAAATCTTAACTTCTTACTACTTTCATAAGTTTTAAATTTTGATGTTTGTACTAATTTCTTCCAAAATCGATTAAAGCCTTAATTCAATTTGTAATTTATTTTAAAAGTTTCTTTTATTTCTTATTAAAGTTTGACACTTTTTTACGAGTCAGATAAAGCTTAGAAATAGCAAGCAAAAATGTCCAGCAAACTGTAAAAGGATCCTTATTGCAAAAAAAGCCTATAAGTTTAAGAAGTGTAATGCCAAATTTTGACTCTAATAAGATCGAGCTTTAAGCTGTTTGTTTGGAAGAAAGAGGGCGAAATCGATTAGGGCGAGGAATAATAAGTTCGATTCCTTTGCATTCCCCTCGCGTGCCGTGTGGGCTACTTCCCAGCGCTAGTACTATTTATGCACAGGAAACGATTTGCCAGGGTGCATGTACACAATACGTCAATGAGTCAGTGGGTTTCCCACCATCTATTGAAAAAGCATTTCTATTTGTGTAGAATATCTTTTTTATCTCGATACTTTTTACTATTTTTAATATGGGCAATAAGTATTGCTTACTGCTAAACATCGTTAGATTTTGTGCCAAAAAATAAATCTTTAGTTTTGGCGAAGAGCTTTTATTTACCTGTCTATTATTCGCTGTTAGTGAAGTATAGTTAGTAACAGTGCAGTATTAAAACTGCAAAATTGTCGTGTTTTAACTGTTCTTAGCTGTTTCAAAACTTTCTACAGCTTCTAAAAACTTCTAAAATGCAATTCGGTCAAGAATATTTACTCTCAATTTTTTTTGAAAAATCTAACTGAATCAAAAATCCTTATTACTATACGATAACGAAAACAAAAATATGTAATGCAAAGTATTGTTACATTTAAATCTTACAAATAATCTTACAAATTAGGTTTTCCTATATAATATTTTGCAGTGTTATTTTCTTTTTTTTCTGTATTTTTTAAAGGGGTTTTATATCCATTGTACTCCATTAGAAAGAGAACCATAAGTTAATTCCTTTACCACATTTCTTTAACTTTATTTTTCTTTTGTAACCATCTAGCGTTTGATTTTACTAAATGTACAGTAAATTAAATACTTTTTATCAATTAATCAATTTTGAAAAAAAAATTATTGATTAAATAAAATAACTGAAACATTTATTTATAAACACATAAAAATAGGGAAAATAATTTAAGCGAGATTTCTGGTAGCAGATTTAAAATACATTATTATTGATAATTCCTAAAATGTAAATTCATAGTTAAATATCCCAAAAATAAACTATCAGGACAATTAACAAACGTTCTCTATCTGTGTTGATTTCATAAATATTGATTTTTTACTTATTTTTTAAACTAGAAAATTTTTGGAAAAACAAAGTTTTCAAAAATACTACTGCTATAGGGGGAAAAAAAAGAATGAAAAACAATTCTGAAATTCACGATAACATCATGAAAATTAAATTAAAATAAAATTTTCACTCTTCCAATGAACAATAAAATGAAAAATAATATTACACACACCTTTATGCCAACTTGTTTAGACTAAAGTCTTCTATGTTATTATTATTAGATTTATATGTTTTAGTAAAAGACAGTCAAAATATATTACATGCATGAAGTTATTGGGAATTTCAAAACTGTGTATCATTTCTTTTCTTTTTTTGCCTATAGAAGTAGTATTTTTAAAATTTTTGGAGCTTATGTTTTTTGCAAAATACAAGGTGGCTATAAAATAACTTTCCTTATTTGGAGGCATCTGTAGCTAAAACTAATGAACAAAATGAACTAATATACAGTCTGCGGAAGACATAAGAAGATTATTTGGGGGAAAAAAAATCTAAGTCACTGATGGGGGGAGATTTTAGTGCTGCTGTCACGTATTCTCTATGAAATTTTCGCAATCTAGAAAATATGCAATTTTCGCAATTTTATATTTTCAAAGTTCCTAACTCATACGTGATTTTGGTACTGTTGGAAACGAAAAAAAGTCAATAGTTATAATGAATGCGCAGAAAATGAATTATGTCAAGTTTTATTATAATGTTCGTATAATAAAAAAGTGCACATGCAAAAACGCAAGACAACAATATAAAATTCATGGAAAATAACGTTTTATTGATCAACATTAGGGTCCCCAGGGACCCATGCAATATTTTCAGTGTGTTGACCTTTTCTGTATAGAAGATATTGCATCCGGTGTATGACGTTCTCGAACTTGGATGTTTGTAGCAACTCGTCTTATGTTCTCTTTCAAGGAATTTAGGTTTGTAACGCCACCAGAATACATAACACATTTAAGGTACCTCCACAACCAAAGGTCACGTGGGGTGATTGGGAAACTTGGTAGCTATTCCATCGGAAAACGTTGGCTGATAACTTTCTCATTACCATAATACAGCCGTAAAAGGTTCTGTACTGAACAAATAACATGGGGTCATGCTTCCTCTTGCATAAAAATTATCGTGTCCGAGCACGGTCTTTGCTGCAGTGCAGGAATGAATAAAGTCTCCAGCCTATATTTCTCACAAGTAATTGTGCAGGTAACAGGACCTGCTGTCACATAAGTACTAGGAAATTTGAAATATCTACTTAGACAGTGCAAACATAAAAGTGCGCACGTGACAGGGTGTTTTTTTATGGAAATCGTCTCACCATGTCTTCCACAGTCTGTATATGGAATTTGGTTTCCTTCTGTTCATTAGTTTTAGCTTCAGATGCTTTCAAACAGGGAAAGTTATTTTACGCCACCCTGTAATTTAACTTGTAAATTCCTTCGGGTATTCTTTTCTATGAAAGAGATCTTGTCGAATCGAGAAATCACGTCTTATATATCCAAAAAAAAATAATAAACCTCAAAATCCATTAATGAGAATTTTAGAAAAATAATTATATCCCCAATTCAAACAAATATGGCTAAAAGCATCAAAATGTAATATAGTAAGCAAGTCTTTGACTGTTAGATCAGTTTGAACAAAAGGAACATAAGTCAATTTGTTATTCTGAAACTTTTTCAGCATGAAACTATAATAATTAAAAATATTAGCAGACACAATTTTTAAAAACAGTTTTTAAAATTATTTTGTACATTTCTGATGATGCGAAAGTAATTCTAAAATACAATAGTAGTAAAAAAATGAATATACAATATTTCAAAACGAATGCAAAATAACATTTATTATTACTTTCTTTGTAAAGATTTTCAAACATTTTTCACAGACCTTCAAATGTTGAAAGAACTAAAAATATTTTTTAAAAATCTTTTAAGAAATTTTAAAATATTTGAAAGTTGGATACAAATATCATTGGATTTCACTCAAACTGCAATAATTGGCATTGTATTTAACTGTACACTAAACTAATCAAAAGGATGGAAAAAATTGATGTGAATTGATGTGAAATTTTTCATATGCAGGATTACTAGGAAGTAATAATTGGAGAGGCTAATTTCTGAAGAGCAAGGGGAATTTAATATTATCATCCTTATGAAGCACAAAATCTTTATTTTTGGTGGAGAGCTTTTCTTGTCTATTTAGTGTAAAAATTCAATAACAAAATTTATAGTATTATTAAAACGGAAAAGTGGCATTTTCAGTCTTTCTTGAACCTTTCTACAACTTCCAGTAATTTTTTAAAATGTGATTTAGTGAAGAATTTTTCTAAAACCATTACTGAACTATAAAATCAAACGATATCAAAACCACATAAAAAAAGTAATGCGATGTATTGTTTTATTTAATTCTTAATATTAAATGAAATAATTAATTTTTCCTTCGAAATGTTTTGCATCATTATTGTTTTTTCTTAATTTTTACAATGGCTTTTATATACAACAGAACATTGTATTGCCTGAGCAAGAAATACATGAATTAATAAAAACGCTATAAGATTTAGTCTTTTCTATGTTGACAAGTAAAAAGATTTTGAAGGATTTTTTCATGGTCTTAAATGTTAAGCAAATTGCATTCTCATAATATTGTTAACCTTTTACTTCAAATCAAAATGCATGTACCATTCTAAAAGTGATCATTATCCAAAGTTTCACTTAAGCACATGACCTTAAAGGTGTATGAGTTTCAATTAAACATGACCTTTAAAGTGTATCATTCAGTTTAAGTTTATTTCATTTAGGATGCTAAATCCTATTCTTGCAAAAGTTATATTAAAAGAGACTATATCTTAAAACCTACCTAACAATAACGAAAACTATAACCAAAAGCAAAACTCCTTCGTGAAGATATTATTATTAGTTACAAATAGTTTGTCCATTTCTAGAATATAGTTTTTCATTTAGCTTAAAATAACATTTCTAAGTTGTTGTACAAGAGATATTAAAATACTAAACCCATTTGCATCCTGGACAGATCAACGATTTGAAAATATTTTGGTTACTTTATTAAGTATAATCTTAAGCAAAAAGCATAAACATTTCTTAATAATATAATATGAAATAATGGGAATTATATATATATTACTTATTTATATATAACTATATTATTTTATTATATTATTTTATTTTGATGTATTTGATATTATATATATATATATATATATATATATATATATATATATATATATATATATATATATATATATATATATATATATATATCAAATACATATTATTTATTACATTGTTTTATATAAATATTATTACATTTGATGTATTATTTTATTTCATTTATTTTGATGTATTTGATAAATAGCTCTCATGGGAAGAAAAGGAATGAAGTTTATTTTTTGTCGTACTTTTCAATTGTTGTGAGAATTTTCACATGCCTTTTTGATTGTATTAGTATTTTTCCTTTGTGTTAGTGAAGTTTTCAAATTGAGAAAGTTTTGTTAGGATATAATTTCTTTTTGTTAAGATATATTATCTACAGTTGAAGGTTCAGTGTTTCACTGGGAAAAATTTATTGCATTTTAAAATTTACTTTGTTTTTACAAGTAATTGTGTACATTGAAATTGCATATTCACAGTTTTTTTTTATTTTCTACTGTATCAAAAAATAACAGTGCAAACCATTCAAACGACTTGACTAATGATGATCGAATATTGACAATCTATTTCATATACATATAAATATCACATATTTTTGGAATATCTGTCGCGAAGTCACCAATTGTTGGCAGCTAGGAAATTTTTAACGTTATGCAAATGAACAATTCCACAGGATTTCATTTATTTTTTGCAAATCAGCTACTGACTGGTTTATTTCTTTTGTAATTTTCATATAACACCACAAGTTTATTATGTCTACTAATAGAATTATTATTACTCATGTAAATTTCAACGTAAAGAATTAAGGAGAGCAACTATATTTCTATGTTAAATAGAAGGCCAGTAAAGCATATGACAGAGAAATAACTATCCGAAAAATAGACGCTAACGAATGATTTGTAAATATTTATGTGAATTGAAATCTATACTTTTTTTTTTAAGAAACAGTAACTTAACAAATCAAAACGACTATTCATAATGAAGACTTTAGAAAGAAACCCACAATAAAGTGACTTCCTCCTAAATTGTCCAATCTATTGAGAATTTTATGTTGTATAGGAATATAAAACATAAGTGATGAAGAAGCGGTGAGAAAGGAATCGTTTAAATAAAAAAATTAAATAAATGTTATTTTTCAAGTAGATTAATTGAAACAATTATTTTATGTCACTCTTATTCTACATGATCTTAAAAGACTCAATGTCCATTATATTATACAGGGAAAAAAAGTATACATTTTTCAAAAAATTATTATAAATACTTATTAATATTTCTTTTTAGAAGAATGATCTAAAGTGTGTTAAAAATTGGTTGAAAAACATGGCTCAAGAAGGTATACGAACCATTTAAATTGTTAACCTTTAAAATCTGTAAGATTCGTGAATTCAATACATTCAAAAAATATGCATCACAAGTATAGGTTTATACACTGAATATTACGTTTTTCTTTAACATTTATTTGTTACAGAAAACAAATAATTGTCATGAACAGTTTGTTCGAATTTCTTTCTGTATTCCCCATAAAAGAGCATTTCTGAATAACTGAATATTGCTTAAGAATGAAATGTCTTGTACGGTCGTTTCCTTAACAATTCTCAATTATTATTATTTTTTTTTTTTTGTCTTTTTGGGGTGAAACAAACTTTCATAAATAAAACAAGTTTCCTTCAAGAACTTTGGCGTAAGATGCAGCACAAAATGCCCTTCAAAAATACTTAAGCCCTACATTTTTGATGACAGTTACCGGTTGGAGAACTTTACTGTTGGATTTTATTGGTTTTAAGTCCATTTAAGGATAACTATCAGACATAATGCTAGTAAATGACTCGTTCAAACAGAGTGAACCGTCTATTCTTTCCCAACATTTCTGACATTAAAAGCTTCCAGGAGAAAATACAAAAAAACAAAAAACACAAATAAACAAAAAAACTTAGCTTTAACCTAGAATTTCTTTTTTCAAAGCAACTGCCAAAGTTTCATTACTTATTAAATGCTTACAGCTAAAAGTTTTAAACCATCGAAAGGCGAGTAGCGATGATCCACTTCTGGGAAATTAACTTGTGTACGAAGTTTCGAATTAGAAATGAATGACCCTTAAAAAATAGAACAGATACTAGCAGTTTGTCTATATTCCATGAATTAAATTTTGGAGACATTCATTTTAAAATCTCAAATAAAAGAATTCTTTTTCATGTATAAAGCTCTAAGCCCACTTTCTGAGAAGTTTTCTTAAAATTATAGTGTTATTTTTAATTATTCTCTTACTCTTATTCTATCTTTCTTTTTTATACTCTTTACTTTATGTTTAAGATACAGTTTTTCAATATATTGAGTTTAAGATGTGTAAACCAATTTAATTCATAATGCCTGTTTATAAACTTTAAAGTAATCAAACTTTTACTAAAAATGAAATCGGTAATAGCTCTTCGAATAAGAAATCCATAAGTTTTGTTTACAAAAATCTATTACAGCGTAAAAAAATATATGTAACATAAAATGTTTTGCAAATCACTCTTTAATACATTCCATTGTCGATGAGTTTTATTTAATAACTATTATGAGCATTTGAAAGGAACTGTCTTTTCTAAATACGATTCAACATTTAAATATTAAAACTGTTATAATTTTAAAATTCTAATAAAATTAAAATATTAAAATCCATTCCTAGAAGGCGTAAAGGAATTCAAATCTTATAGTTTTAAAAACTGAACTCTAACGCACAAAAATTTACACGCCTATGATGTTGCTGAAGATCAATATTAAGTTGAATGTGCTACCTAGAAATTAATCAGATACAAATCGTTAATAAGATGAAATTTTAAAGGCTCTGTAAAAAGGAGCCAACAAAAAAAAGCCGAAATGATGTAAAAGGAGCCAAAAATGAGCTCAAAATGTTAAAACGAGGAGCCAAAATGGATGGATGCCAAAGTGAATCTCTCAAAGAAAAAATATAAAAAATTTAACAATTAGTATTTGTTCTATTTTACCTTTTATGCAACATATTTATCAAATTTTAAACGTCATGCATCTTTCATATGTGCTTCTATGGATGTAAATGATTGCGTGAGGTTGAGCAAAAGAAGAAATTCGAATGAATTCCCTTTGGTCGGCAACTTTTCCCGAAGAGTTGGGTGCCGGTGATTAATGAAAAGGCATCCCCCGGAAATCACCCCTTGGTAAACATGCTGATCACGTTGTGCACGTAACTCTCTGATATGCGTCATTACTACCATTATCTGCAACTGATAGGCACAAGAAGAAACTTCCGCTTTGAAATCCTTGGACGATTTTTCATTTGGACATTTTTTCTCAATTCCTCACTTACCAAATTGTTTAACATAAAAATATTTTAAGAATCAAAGTAAAATAAACAAAATGGAATGGTTTTTATAATACTTTATTCTTCAAAATTTTAAAAGTTGTTTGTTCAGTATATCACATCCTATTTTTAAACTACACGCATTTTCGTGAATACATAAAATATTATATCCCCAAATGTGTGGTTACTTTTCTCTGTGTTTGAATATGCATTATTAAAGTTTAAACAATTGATTTACAAATTAAACTTGAATTATTTTTAAAAACATATCATAAAAAATGATTACAAGTGGCAAATTCGAGACATTGTCTTAAATAGGTTTTTTTTAAAAATATAATGATAATTAAGGAATACGCAGACATCATAATGTCTCTTTTAAAGATTGATAAAATTCTCCATCTTGCTACAGCCAGCAGTTTAAGAAAGCAATGCAATCATCAATTCTTCTGATTACCTTACTTCAAAAAATGATCCCCACATGGCAAACCCTAAACAAATTTTCATTGAATGTAAAAACGTTTGTGGAAGAAAGATGGTTTTTGAGCAATATATTTAGCAGATAGGAAAACAAGCAGAGTTGAGCATTTCATTTTCATCAATAAAGGATCTAAACCATCAACAAGCAGTTGTTTAATCTTGTCAGTCTCTTTTATTTCATGAACGACAGTAAGTGCAAATCATGCCATTTGACAATTCCTCTATAGATGCCATTTGTATTTTTTATTGCCATACTTTTTTTCACTTAACAGGAAATAGCAGTCTTAGTTTCAATATTATCTACGCTATTACCTTTTTAGGAGAATTAATGTGTGATTCCAAAGTAATGTCTCATAACAACTTTTCTATAGGTATTATTTGACAATGAAAATTTATTCCATCCGAAAAAGAATCGTTTCAATCTAACTGAAGAAAGAAAGCCTTCTAATTATCGTAAAATAATTTTAAAATTCAGATGTTAAATCAACATTTTGTTATCGCTCATAAAGTAGCCTTTACTTTGATATGTTCTGAGCAGTGAGAACTTCAGGTTTCTGCAGGAGTGTTTGACCCTACTGCATGATGAGTAATCATTTAGTATTTTATGATTTGATAAAATATATATAAAAGAAATACATTCACTTATAGAGCAGTGTTTACAAGATATATAAATGAAAGGCTAAATAAGTTGAAAAATCAATGTAGTAATATGCCAATATTCTTTCACTAATTTCGTTAAGTTAATTATACTGAAGTAAAAAGGGACTCTACTGGTTTTAAAACATTAAATGGTTTTGCATGGTTTCTGCGTGAAAAACTTAAAATCATGTTTCAGTAGGATTTCTTATATCAGAAATTAAGAGAAGGTAAAATGAAAACCAACGGGTTTCACTGAAAAAGATTGAAAGGTGTTATAACACCTGCTATTTTCATTCTAAGAGGAGCAAATGTGATAGCATCCAAACTTGCAGCAAGGGATGGATCTTAAGCAATCTTATAATTCTTTAACCTCATTAATTGACATTTGTTCCCTACAACATTCCAGACAAGTTAAAAGAAACACTACTTACTTCATCCTATATTCTAACTAAATGAGTTATTGAATTATTCTTGATAATATTCATTTAATTTTTTTTAATGTATTTCGAATATTTTTTTGATTTCACTTCATTATTCAGGATATCTTACAGTAAATTGTGGAGTTGTATGTTAAGTTCCAGTACGTCATATAAATCAATCTTAATGAAATAAAATAAATTACGAATCACATTTACTAAATTCGTACATTAAAAACAATAGGAAAAAAACAAATATGATAATGTTTTTTTTTAACAAATGTCTTACTTTTTAAAAATAGTTTTCACTTTTTATACATTCAGTAGAATAGTATAACCATCGATATACTAATATTAAAATGATTTCTTTAACTGAATTCTATGTATGCATATCAAATCAACACACAGACCCTAACCCTCTCTGATTTTTATAAGCTTCACATAAATGTAGCCTACATGTAGAATAAGAAAAATATTACACTTTATTTAAATATATTCCTCTTATGAAAAATACATGTGTTCAAAGTTCAGCAAAATACTCCATAATCACCTAATTGGCACAAATATTTAAATCATCATAGCAACTTTCC